>CABHPH010107375.1:0-32424 GCA_902168325.1 Peromyscus nudipes | reverse complement strand
GGACTGCTTGAAAAAATGTATCAACTGGACATGCAGGACCCATAGGAAGGTGACCACTGAACTTTGCTTGGCAAAATGGTCCTTCAGGTTCCTGCTTCGCAGAGGAAACTGCCAGACATTCTACAGGACACAGAGAGAAGTGACTGAGAGACCCTAGGCCTGTGGGCTGAAGACAGATGCCCCAACTTTACAGAGGAACTTTGGGTGACTGTCCAGGCTGACAGCTGTCTCTGTCTACTCCCAAGACTCCCAAAAGTTGCCTGCATCCTTCTCCCATTTCTCAGGTAATATTATATCCTATGGGGTCTTTGATGTAGTTGAAGATGATAGTTACAATTTTCTTAGTTATGATAAAAGATGTTAGATATAAAACCTTAGGCTCACAAATATAGGATAGGTAGGATATCTTCTTTAATTTTTGCCAAATACAAATAGACTAGATATTATAAATAGACTAGATATTATAACTGTAATTCTTGCTTGATAATTGTTTTGTTTTATGTAATTTTACTATGTTAAAGTTAAAACCTTCCTTTTTGATGTGCTCTTGTTTGGTTCAAATTTAGTTTGCCAGTACTTTATTGAGTATTTTTGCATCAATATTCATGAGGGAAATTTGTCTGTAATCCTCTTTCTTTGTTTGGTTTGGGTATCAGGGTGATTGTGGTCTCATAACAAGAATTTGACTATGTTTCTTCTGTTTTTATTCTGTGGAATAATTTGAGGAGTACTGGTATTAGCTCTTCTTTGAAAGTCTGGTAGAATTCTGTGCTGAAACCATCTGGCCCTGGGCTTGTCTTGGCTAGGAGACTGCTTCTATTAATGACTGCTTCTATATCCTTAGGGGTTATAGGCCTGTTTAAATTGTTTATCTGATCTTGGTTTAATTTTGATATGTGGTATCTATCAAGAAATTTGTCCATATTTTAGATTTTCCAATTTTGTGGAGCATAGGTTTTTGAAATATGACCTAATGATAGTCTGTGGTTATGTCCCACTTTTCCTTTCTGATTTTGTTGATTTCAATGTTCTCTCTCTGACTCTTAGTTTGGATAAGGGTTTGTCTATCCTGTTCATTTTCTCAGAGAACCAAGTCTGTTTCACTGATTCCATAGGGAATGTTCTCCAAAAAGCCAGTTCATGCACTGGGGATAAATCCTGGGGCCACATACAGCCCAAACCACACAACTGTCACCCACATTTAGAAGGCCTAGGAAAAAACATCCTGAGTGAGGTAACCTGTAGCTAGAGTTTTCCTGCCGTGCCCACAGTCAGGACAAATCTCCGCCACCTGCCAGTCTCCAGCTCCCAAGTCCCGCCAGTCTCCGAGCCCACTTATAAAATAAACACACAGACGCTTACATTATTTAAACTGCTTGGCCATTAGCTCAGGCCTATCATTGTCTAGCTCTTACTCTTATATTTAGCCCATTTCTAATAATCTCTATTTTGCCACATGGCTCGTGGGTTACCGGTACTTTACATCTTCCTTCTCCTGGCCGCGGCTCCAGCCAGTCTCTCCTCTACCTTCCTGTTCCCTCAATTCTCCTCTCTGTTAGTCCCGCCTATACTTCCTGTCTGGCTACCGGCCAATCAGCGCTTTATTGATACAGAGTGATATCCACAGCAGTAACCCAAACCCAACAAGACAAACACAGTATGTACTCACTCATAAGTGAACATTAGATGTAAATCAAAGGATAACCAGGCTATAATCCACAACCCCAGAGAAGCTAGGTAACAAGGAGGAACCTAAGAGAGACATGCATGGATCCCCCTAGGAATGGGAAATAGATAAGATCTCCTCCATTTCTTTAAGGGATTTTTTCATTTCCTCTTTAAGGACCACTATCATCCTCATAAAGTTATTTTAAGGTTGTTTTCTTATGTTTCAACTGTGTTGGAATGATCAGGTCTTGCTGTCATAGGATAGCTGGGTTCTGGTAGAGACATTTTGCCTTTTCTCTATTGATTGTGTTCTTACACTGGCACTTAGGCATCTGGATTTGGGATGATTATAGGTCTAGGTGTTGGTTCCTGGAGTTTTGGGGGTCTTGGGTCCTTTGTTTTGGTCTGGCCTCCAGTAATGCCTGAGTTTTCTTCTGGGTTACCTAGGACCAGCCTGGCCTCTGGTAGAGCTACTGGGGATGTTCTTTCAGATAGTGTGGACTGTATGTGGGTCTATGGTGTCAGTTCTTCTAACTGGTGTGGACTGTGTCTGGATCTATGGAGTCTGTTGGAGTTCCATTCTGGCTTACGTGTCCTGGGCCCTTTCTGGCTGGTGTAGTCTGTGCCTCAGTGGTAGAAGTCCACTGGGAATGGGGGTGGGGGTCCTAGCAGTAGCAGGGCCAGGGATGAGCTGGGATGGTGTTGGGCTGGGGAGGGGTCACAGTGTGGACAGAATTCTTGGGAGATACAGTTCCACTGCTAGGTGGGTCACTCACCTGTTCTGGTTGGTGTGGCCTGGCCTGCTGGGTGGAATTCTTCTGTCCTGTCCTGTTCTTTAATGGAGGATTCCTGAGAGTGATTCACACATAATCAGAACTAGTCCTTTGCTTTGGTTTTTGTCCTGGCCACTGCTGCTGGTGTTTTGTGAGAATGGAAACAGCATTCTTTAATGTACCTAAAGAATTATCTGGGATCAATTTCAGGAAGTAGGCAAATAGTGCCAGTGTTTTTAAAAAGAGAAAAGGAGATAGAAAGTTTTAGGGGGAAGCTTAAGAAGTGTGTGTCGGGGTTGGGGATTTAGCTCAGTGGTAGAGCGCTTGCCTAGCAAGCACAAGGCCCTGAGTTCGATCCTCAGCTCCAAAAACAAAAAAACAAAAAACATAAAACAAAAAACAAAAACAGAAAACAAAAAACAACAACAAAAAAGAAGTGTGTGTCATAGGTTTGGAATTGTGTCTGGGGGACAATCAAGTGATGGTAACACGTGGGCAGTTGGAATTACAGAGAAATGTGTAGTTTTGCTTATAAGCCCGTAGTGGCTGCAGGCGTCATGTATGTATGTTGTTGAGACTGCTCACAGAGTGTTTAGAAAGTGGAGCAAAAGGGACACATTACAGAGAAAGAGTCTAGCCTTGTCTTTAAAGCCACGCTTTGTTGATCAAAAGAATAGAAAGACTATTGAGATGACAGTACTTTAAATTGGCTAAGTGTAGGGATTAAATAGGGGTGAATGGGTACAAATTTAGGATACTTGTTAGCTGAGGACATAATTGAATGCCTTCCACTTTTGTTAATGTCTGCCCCTTCTACACAGAGGAGAAAAGCATGCAAAGTGAAAGCTATAGGAATTGTTTCCCTCCTAAGAGTCTCATGCTTCAGCTATCTTCTCCATGCTCCTATATCCAAGCCACAGCAATTCCACTCTTTGACTTTTATACATATTAACTAAACACACAAACTGGAAGTTGGCTCTTAGGCCATATGCCATCTTTACTGTGTGGGGGTCTTGGATCATGTCTACTTTACCTGCCCATTAAAGAATTCAAGGCATGACAGGTTGCAATCACAGCATGCTGTCATGTTTTATCAAAAGTAAAGGTACACACAACAAAAAGACAGACTCTCTATGAGAGGAGGGGATCTGCAGCTAGCGTCCTTTCCTTATTTGAGGGTCTGGGATTTATGTTTGGGGCCTGGAGTCAGGTCTCTTTTCTGCTTTCCAGATTGCTTGGTTTGGGCTATCATGGGGGTTTGAACAAATACAGAAAAGCTGATAGTTTCAAGTCAAAAGAACCTGTCTGGGAGATTAAAAAAATCCCATTGGAAAAGCCTATCAGTAGAAAATTTGTCCATTAATTCTTTGTTCTGGGAGAGAAGTACCCAGAAGTCTACCATCTCATTGTAATTTGGATTAAAACAAATGAATCCCCCTCTGGTCATTTTCCATGCCTATCATGAGGTTATCTGAATTCAGTGTTCCCTCACCATAGGTAGAATAAATAAAACTGAGAAACTGAGCACACAACATTTTGATGTTTTTGGTATTAGCAATTTAAGTTGTTTTTCTAGTTTTGTTTATTTTTTGCTTCAAGTCTTTCAATGTTTATAGCTCACACCAGCTTTTACTGATTTTTCATTGTTGTTATAAATATACTTTCCTTTAAAATTCAGATATATAGAACTGCATTAATCATAATTACTTATGTCATGTCCTGGTTCTTATATACTTTATTTATTAATGGTGTTTCTGAACTAACCCAATTTAGAGCATTGCAATAACTATATTTATTTGTGTTTTTCACTCTCATCTTTTTTCAACTTTCTAAGCAGCTGCTACACTGATTTTTCTGACTATCACATCCTTGCTTTAAAATACACACATTTGTATGCTTATACATTTACCTATATGTTCATATATTTGTATGCCTATACATTTATACACCTTATTTCACTATATTTGCATATATAAGTAATACATTTCCTTTGTTTACTTTTAAAACTTAAAAAGATTATCAAACTGTATAGTTTCCTAGGACTTGATTTTTTCACTTGATATTATGTTTTTCAATTACCCCATAATTTTGTTTATAATAACACATTTTATGTCTATGAACTATTTCATTGTATACATATATCATGATTTTTTTCTTAGCAATTATATTTGTTAGTGGCAATTTGAGTTGGTTGGACATTTTTACCATTATGAATAGTTGAACACTGTTACTGTGATCATCTTTTACTTTAGCATATATTTTCTTGATGATTGTATCAAACGGGATAGATTATGGTATGATAAATAAATGTTAGACATAGAGGGCCTACCTAAAACAATGAAGTTTCATTTCTTGGTGAAGACTTCTGAAGACTCAGGCTGGCATAGGCTATATCATGTAGCTATGATTTTGGTATCAGTTTTAGAGTAAAAGCATGGTTCCAGTGGTCTCAACAGTCCATTATCATCCCCTTTCCCAGTATACCAGTTGAATAGATGATTACTGGTGAAGAGCAGAGAAAGACTAATTGTAGCCAAATTAAGAAGTATGGGCCGGGCGTTGGTGGCGCACGCCTTTAATCCCAGCACTCGGGAGGCAGAGGCAGGCGGATCTCTGTGAGTTCGAGGCCAGCCTGGGCTACCAAGTGAGCTCCAGGAAAGGCGCAAAGCTACACAGAGAAACCCTGTCTCGAAAAAACAAAAAAAAAAAAAAAAAGAAGTATGTATATAAGAAGTATATACATAATTAAGCAGTCTTAAGATGTGATCTAAAGAACTTTGTTGATCTGTCTTCACTGAGAGAACAATCTAGTTTTCATAAAGCAATCGCTCCTACTTCAAGGTGCAGTGTTTTATCATCATAGAAAATTGCCATCCTGTGAGAGGTGGTTTACCAGCTTGCTGACGCTTGGGAGGTAGTTTCAGTTCCTTTTCATAAAGATGTTTAGTGATCAGTCCTTTTGTTCCTAGAATCCCAGGTGATGTCAGGATTCAGTGCCTTCTGGGTAACTGGAACTGGACATTATAAAGTTGACAGCAAGATGCCTATGGGAGACAGAAAACGAAGGCAGAGATGCTAAGCTCTCTTATCCTGTATTTATCTACCTTTTGGACCCAAAGGAGGAGTCGATGCCTTCTAACAAAAAAAATTTCTAAGTGCTTGTTTCACCCTCAGGAACATGAGCGTTTCTTCATCTCGGCAAGGGAGGAGACATGCTGCAAAACTGTCTGGAACTTTCTACTGTTTCATCTCAGTGTAGCAGAAGTCTTCAGTGGTGGTTGATATGTATCCACTGTACTAGGCATGAGTAACAGACACCCGATTAAACATTTAACAGTGCATGTCTGTGACGGGGTTTCCACAAGAGGTAAACATTTGAATCTGTCAGTTAAGTAAAGCAGACTGTTCTCGAAGTGGGTGGGCATCCTTCAGTCTACAGAGGGCCTGGAAAGAACAAAAGGCGGAAGGAGAAGGAATGGAACTCTGCTGGGTTGCGGGAGCTAGAACACTGATTTTCTGCTGTTGGTGCTTCTGGGAGTGTTCTGATCCTGATTGGAACCTGAACAAGCATTTCTTCAGTTCTCAGGCCTATAAGGCATACTTCCTCTGGGGCTACTGCTTGAAACTAGTAGATTGTAGGACTTAACTTCCACAATGGTGTGACTCAGTCCCTTAGTATATGTGTCTTGTAAGCTCTCTCCCCCTCCCTCCCTCCCTCCCTCTCTCCCTCTCTACCCCTCCCTCTGTCTCTCTGTCCCTCTCCCTCTCTCTTTCTCTCTCCCTTCGACCTTTTTCTCTTACCCCTTCCTGTTTGTTGTTTCTCTGGAAAACTCTAATACTACGACACACATTTCCTTTATCAGGTGACCAGAGCTAATTCCAAGGAAGTAATGAAATGCCTGGTGATGATCACCATCTCTGTCACTTGGGGTAAACTTCCCAGGCTGTTATTTGTGAGCATGTAGCACTATAAGAAAGTGCCAAGATGTTTCTCCAAGTATTTGCACAAATTTATACTTAGAATACCAGCGTATGAGAGATAAATTTCATTGTTTAATGCAACTAAGACATTTCTCCCTAAAAGCCTCTTTTAAAGCATTTGTTGTGTTTTTTGTTTGTTTTTGCTGTGTTTTATTGTTGTACTTCTATATAGGATAAATAGAGACATTCTGTTGCCTACTTTCCTTTAGATAGAATAAGTGATTGATTTCAGCAAGTGATCAGCAATTTTCTAGTGTTTTTGTTTGTCTATGCTATCCTTCATTTGTATGTGGTAATAACATTTGATTTTTGATTTTTCATTTTTTAACTGCATTTTCCCATTGTTTAAGTCTGTCACTGTGCTGTAATTTCTTTGCTCCCCCTTTATTTCTGTAGGAGAGGGTGTAAGATAGCCCACGTGGCTCAGATTATTTCAACCCTTCTCTATGGTGAGTGATGCAGCAGTGGGCTCATAGTCCAATGAGATAATCAGAGACTAAATGTAAAATTCTGTTAATGGATGTTCAGAAAGAGAAAGAAAGAGATTCTGTATTTTAATACAACTAAGAATTTCATGGCATGTGTATTTCTAGAACTGTCATTGATTTTCTTCTCTAGCTACCTTAAACACACTAAAGGATAAAGCCAATAAAAAAAAGTAAAAGAAAAGCCAAAGTCAGGAAGTAGAGACAAAGTCCTGTAACCTGTAGTTTGATCTTGATTTAGGTGTGTCTAAAGAACAGTTTCTGGACTTTTCAGTTGTATGTGCTGATACTGTCCCTAATTTATCTAAACTCATCTTGTTGAATGGCTGACAGTCCTAATCATATACTTAGTAAGAGGGATGGATTGAACCTGTGCTTTTAATCTCTTGGATGGATACTTACTCCAAAGCTTATGGTGTGACTCTTGGCTCTGTGTATTACCAGCTATAGTTTTGTATTGAAAACTGGAAATAGAGACTAAGAAAACCAGAGGATGAAGAGGGCTTTAATATCTCAAGAAACCATTTGGAAAGTTAGATCACAATGTGCCACAGCACAAATTAACACACTAGACAATTTTGTCATTGTTCCCAAATCTAGAAATTGATTCTTGAATTTAATGGTTCATGGACCTATAAAAAGTTATACACACATCACTTAACACAAGTTGGTGAGATTGTATCTTAGTACTTATTTCAAAATGATATATAGTTAATTAGACACAAAACATTTATAACACAGACAGTTTAGAACTTGAAGTTTTGGGGCTGACAGAAGAGTCTCAGAAGGTACAGGAGTCTGACTACTAAATAAGTCCAGCTCCTCTTTAATGTCTCAATAACACCATGTCAGCTTGGAGGCCAATTCATCAAAACAAATTAACAATGAAGTCCACAAAGAAGCACTCATTGCAATGCTTGCAGGAGGAAAACATGCTGAAAGCAGAATTTTGCATGCATGAAGTGAGAGTAGTCTTCTCACTGACTCGGGTGAGTGCATTGCTGCACCTTGGCCTTGTCCCAGCACAAGTGCTAGTCATCAAGATGGGTGTTGTTTGATTTTTTTTCCTGGGGAGATGTGAACAAACATCTATTCACCTAGACAGGGCCATGATTTACAGACTAAATAAACCATCCTATCTAAGTCTAGCTAGGTGAACCAATGATCTTATTGAGCATACTGGAAGCATGGGCAAATGGGTGACTCTGTGTCAGCTGTATGGCCCAAAAGACCAGCATGAGTGACAGCTCAGGAATGCTGCATCACTGGAGTTCCAGTGAACTCGCCTGCAGAGTCACTAGAGCCTTCTCCTTCTCAGAAATTGTTCACTGCTGATTTAACTTTGGGATTTGACTGTGATTGATATATTGTGCACCCCAATAAACTTATCTGGTGGTCAGAGAACAGAACAGCCACTATATTAAACATAGGTTTAGGCAGTGGTAGCACACGCCTTTAATCCTAGCATTCCAGAGGCAGAGATCCATCTGGATCTCTGTGAGTTCAAAGCTACACTGGAAACAGCCAGCCATAGTGACACATGCCTTTAATCCCAGGAAGTGATGGCAGGGAGCAGAAAGGTGTGAGGACCAGGAATCGGAGCCTTTTAAAGTTTTTAGCAGCAGTTCAGCTGAGATCCATTTGGATGAGGATTCAGAGGCTTCCAGTTTGAGGAAACAAGATCAGCTGAGGAATTGGCAAGGTAAGGTTGGCTGTGGCTTGTTCTGTTTCTCAGATCTTTCAGCATTCACCCTAATACCTGGCTCCAGGTTTGTTTTTATCTTATTAGACCCTTTAAGATTCGTGCTATATCTGACCTCATGAGTCCTGTCATTTTTCTGAGCTTCCTGAGTTGGGTGAGTTTTCTGAGCCCTGTAAGCTTCCATGGTTTCCTGAGACATATGTTGCTTCCTCTTCCTTACAGGGATGAGCGTTTCAACATACAGGGAATAGGTACATAGCACTGGGGCATTAGATAGAGGTTCCCATCTCCCATTTACATGCAAGGATCTCATACTTGTCTTTCAGGGTGAGGTGTATTCCTTCCAGTTAAATGTGACCATCTAGAATTTTCGATTTGTTTCATATATGTTGTCGTAATTACTTCTCTATCACTGTGATAAAACACCGTGACCAAGGCAAGTTATAAAAGAAAGCATTTAATTTGGTTAATTGTTTCAGAGTTAGAGTCCATAATGGCAAGCAAAGGAACAGCTGAGAATGAGAATTCACATCTTTATCCACAACATGAGGCAGAGAGAGAGAGAGAGAGAGAGAGAGAGAGAGAGAGAGAGAGAGAATGGGAATCATATACATGAGTCTTTTGAAACCTCAAAACTAACCCCCAGTGACACACTTTCTCTGACAAGGAAATTTCTCCCTAATCCTCCCCAAGCACTTCTACCAACTGGGTACTAAGTAATTCAAATATATGAGCCTATGGGGCTATAGGGGCCATTCTCATTAAAGCCATTTCACATGTGTAATAGGGAGTAAGGAATACTGAGGCCCAAGAGTATGGATGGGAGCCCTGTTTCCTCAGTCATATTTCTTAAGGAGGGCTTGTAGACAGCCAAGAGCAGCTTTACATATACTGTGTTATGGCTCTGAATGTTTATCTTAGTGACAGACATTCTATGTTTCCGAATTTCTGCTTGATCCCACCTTTAGTTTTCACAATAACTTGGGCTTGAAGCAGAAAAAAACTTACTTTCTTCCACTGGTAGGTTGATGATATGCAATAACATTAAGCTGTGTATTGTCCACTTTCCTTGGAGTTGTAACTTTTTGCCATAATTTTTAGACCTAAATCTTATTTTGGATCTTATTTTCCTCTGTGCAATTCATTCACTTTCTCCCATGTCTCTATGCCTCACAGAATCCTGTCCCCAATCTTTGGATTCTGTTGCTGAATAAAATTTCTATGCCCAGTATGAAATTACAAATTAGTTACTCAGCAGACATATTTGGTAAGAGAATCTGGCTAGAGACTTATGACATGGATTTACCATTTCCTTTATGGGAGTAATTGCATATGATTTCTCACTTTTCCCATATGTTGTTTGGCCAATATCTCCAAGCTCTAGTCAGAGGAATATAAAGGAAGGGATGGGTGCATTTTCATACTCTATTACCACTATGCAGAGCTTTCTTGTTGACTTGCTCTTGTGTTCACTGCCATTGGATACAGATGACCTAGTGGAAGGTTTGGGGTTCCTAGAGGAAATGGAAACATGCATTAAAAAATCTAAGTGTTTAAATATCTGTGCAGAGGTCAAGCCTCCACTAATCCACATCCAACTGTGGATATATGAGAAATACACTTAATAATACTAGAATATTGAAAAATATATAGATGATTAATGAATATATCATTAATATATTCATGCAATTGACATGTACTGGTGATTTTCAAAGTATTAGATTCTGTGTTAGTACAGTAGTGAGAAAAATGTCAACTCTACTGCTGATCTATAGCTGATTGATGGGAATGTGGATTGGCTGTTGGTGGGAGGAGACGGAAGCCACAGAATCATTATTTACATTCTCTAGGAAGCAATGTCTACAGAATTGGATAAAGAAATTATTTCTGGGGCTAGAGAGATGGATCAACAGCCAAGAGCAATTGTTACTCTTGCAGAGGACCCATATTTGCTAACCAGCATCCACATGGTACATCAGGGCTGCCCATAAATTTAGTTGTAAGGGATTAGATGCCCTCTTCTGTGCTTTGTGGACACCAGGCACACATGTGATGTACATATACTCATGCAGGCAAAACACTCATACACACAAAATAAATAAACCTAAAATGTTTTGTAAAAGAAAAATTTCCTGAGGCGTTATGATTATCAGTAAAAGAGGGTAGCATGAGAGTTAGTATCTACAGGATTGATTATTATGATTAATAGTAAAATAGAGTAGCATAAGAGTTAGTACATAAAGGATTGATCATTTAGGTGAACTAAAGGGTTTTTTGGACAAAGATGAAATTACTTAGAAGAAAACCTACTGTATTATGGGAAAAGAATCAAAAGCATACTGTCTTTTCTGGCTGCCAGCTGATATGTGCACTCTTCTGTTAATTTCTCTGCTTATTATGAAGAATGTATTTTCTCTATTTTTCATTGCCAAGATTGAGGCTTAGGATAGATAGCAAGTTCTTGTCATAGGATGTGAAGCTTCTTAACAGCAGACTTGGCACTGGAACTTGGGCTCCTTAACATTGTGCTCTTAGGTTTTTGTCAGTGGACTGCTAAAGCCCACACGATAAGCTGATAAGACACAGTCTTGCTCATTTCTGATGTGGCATGCTTCAATCCTGGGAAGAGAACAAGTGCAGCCCCTCCCTTCCCCCCGAAAGATACACACTCCATTAGTTTTTCATTTGCCAGAAGCATTGAGTCTTTAATATTTTTTCTTTGTGTTTATCTCAGGGGAATACCAATCTGTACAGATTTATTATTAATTCCCTGGTAACACGCTTAGCTGCTCAGTTTTTTTTCACTGTTGCTTGTAAAAGAAGGCTTGCCCATTCTTGAGATTTCAGGGACTTCGATCACTCTAGGATGAAATATCACCTTGAGAGTCACTGTGTGGGAAGGGAAACTGCAGGAAAATTAACTCCTCTTCCTCCTGCCCAGCAGTCTTTTCTCAGGTAAAAGCAGTATCTGCCCTAACAGAGCCTCTTCTCCCATCTCAGAGACCTATGCTGTCTCTCAATAATGTTTTCTTCCAAGAACTGTCAAGCTTGGACTTAACACTTCCAGAAGAAAGTCACCCTCTCCACAGAGACATTCTATCACTTTCTCCTCCCTCCATCCTTCTCTCCCTTCCTCTTCTTTCTTTTTCAAAATTTTTTTCCTCCCTAGAGTCTAGTTGCTTAAATGCATTATCTGGTATTCAGGGTAATTTTTTATATGTGAATATAGTAAAACACAATTTTGTTGCTTATTCTGAAAAAGTAGGGACTTTAAGGTAAAAATACAGGAGTACTAACTTCTGTATATATTCATGCATTTATTTGGTAGTAACTGGTTATGTTCAGTGTTTCCAAGACTGAATGGTCCTGGGAACATGACTTCTGCTTTCACAGAACTTAGAGCCCAGTGGAACAAGAGTGTTAAGAAAATGCATACATTCAGATACCCATTGATAATTTTATGAAACAATTGTTAAAAAGTTTTTCTCATCAGTTAAAATTAGTAGGGTACAAACATAAAATAATTTCTTTTCAATCCATTGCCTTTCTCTATTACAGATAATTCCTGGAATATGATGGTTAGCTTAATGCCACTAAGAATTAGAAACCATTTTTAGATTTTGAGTTTTAATCTTTTCCTGGTCTAGGAATATGTAGTCTAGTTCTCTCTTGGTCCTCCCAGATAGCCACAGGACCATGAGGGTAAGGATGGATGCCCTTCAAGCCACCACATACTAGTTTTCAGTACTTAGACAGCTCAGTACAATATTCACTTAAAATATTTTCAATTTATGATTGGGATGCAACTGCATCTTAGTTGAGCATCTGTATTTCTCAATTATCTCTTTCAGGTGGATTTTATAATTTTATAACCACTATGGGAATCAACAGATTCCAGTCCATGACAGTTTAGATACTTATTTTCCTTTCTAATTCATTATGTGTTTCCCTCTTCCACTGAGACCTGGCTGTGGGTGAGAGAGACACGAACTGGGAAGGCATGCATGGTCCACCTTTTCATGCCTCTTCCCAAACCCAGTCTGTTGATCTATCAGGAGTGTGTGGATAGGGGAATTCTTAGGAAGGGAGAGAGTTATAGAAAAAGGATAAAGGCATATTTATGTAGCACAAATCTTAAAAGGTGCCAGTTATTGGGGTGAATGCTGGAAGATTAGAGAAGCAGAATAAGCCACAGCCACCTCAGCCAATTGCTCAGCTGATCCTGTTTCCTCAGACAGGAAGCCTCTGAGTCCACATATCTGAATGGATCTCAGCTGAACTGCTGCTCAAGAGCCTAAAAGCTTAATCAGGCTCTAGTCCCGGGTTTTCACGACTTATATACCTTTGTGCTTCCTGCCATCACTTCCTGGGATTAAAGGCATGTGTCACCATGCCTGGCTGTTTCCAGTGTGACTTTGAACTCTCAGAGATCCAGATGGATCTCTGCCTCCAGAATGCTAGGATTAAAGGTGTGTGTGCCACCATTTTCTGGCCTCTATGTCTATCTAGTGGCTGTTCTGTTCTCTGACCCCAGATAAGTTTATTAAGGTGCACAATATATTGGGGGACACAATATCACCACATATTTACTCAACAAACTTCACAGCTTATTCCCTTTGGTCTTCCCTCCCTCTCTTTGGTACACTTAGCACCCTTGTGAGGCTCAGATCCCCGTACTTTCAAGGCCACTCCTTGGGCAGGACTTAGTGACATCTCAGCATTAGCTAACTTCTACAATGCTTATTCTGCACACGGAAAATGAGTGTATGTATGTGTTGAAGGGCAGATGAACTTATTAGAGCCTTGGACATTGCTCTAGCTGCCATATGTTTTTAGTTCTCCATTTCTGTTTAGGTCAGACCAGGCCAGGAGCTGTGCTACCCACAGCCCAAGAAGGGGTCAGTATTTCCTTTTCATACACTATCCTAGCCTCTGTGAATAATTCTTTTAACTCATGCACCTGGCTTTGGGGTAGAGTAGATGTATCTCTTTGTAACTTCCAAATTGCAAATGAATGGCTATATGGGATTGAATATAGGTGAAACCTGGTAGCTGGTTATACTAATGGTAAGTCTTGTAGGCTGCATTTGGGATCCCATGAAGAATGTGAATTACTTTGTACCTACTCTTCTTTGCATTAGCCTTAGGTGATGCCTCTTGCTGACACAGTACCACAGATTGGGCAAGTTATAATGGAAATAGATTTATTTTAGCTCAGGGCTCTGGCCCAAGATCAACACGCTGAATTTGAGGATTGTCTTGCCATTGTCAGAATCTTGAGGTGGAATAGGAGAAGCAAAACATGAGGGAGATCTAGCCACACTGACTTTAAGTCAGACTCACTCGTGAGATTTTGACATTAACTTAACCCATGAATTATCTGAATGGATTCCACTAAGGAGAGCAGAATTCTAATACTCTTTTAACTGGTCCCATGAGTTAAATTTACATCATGGGGATTAAAGTTCAGCCTGAGTCTTAGAAGGGACAAGCTATACTCAAAGCATGCATTTGCAAATATCAGAAATCAGAAAAGTGCTTTCTCATACCCTCTTTCAATATGTGATATGAAAGAGAACTTAGGACAAAACTAGGTTTCATAACAAAATAGTTGAATTGGACAGTTGGATTATGCAGAGGCCTCTAAGAATTTAACTTTTAAATGAATACTTAAAGAAAATGCAGGCATTTGGGTTAGGCATGGTCAAATGAATTTCAGGCAGGGAAAATAACAAAGGAGAATGCAAGGCAAGGATCTTGGCTCTGTAAAAAAAAAGTATCAGGACTATGGAAATGCAGAGGAAGGTATTCTATGGATGTTCTCCCAAGTAAAACACACAGTTGACTGGTGACAATTATATAACGGCTTCATTTACTGTCTCTGGAAATCATATTAAGCATTCACTCTAGAGTACACAGCTCTTGGAAAGAACAGTCTATAGTATCTGCATCATAAATAGAAGTTTCAACTCCTTCTATCTCATAGCTCCTCAACCCAGCAGCTTTTGCTGAGCTAGGTGCAGCCAGTAGTCACCTTAGGAGGGACAGGCTGCTGGTATAGATTCTGTCCACTCACCACCCACCCAGCAATGTGTTCTGGAAGCTCTTCTGCAGGCAGGCGTAGTGGAGTTCCCCCTACTTATTACAGCCCCTACTCATAGAGAAGAGGTTTCATTTGTGGTAGCAGACTGAGAAGACTAAGGTCTGTCTCTACTCCCACTCATTTGTAGTCAGAAATCTTACCCTAGGAGAGGTAAGCCAAGAAGTCCAAGGTGTCCCCTACCACACTGTGTCCACTTACAATGCTGGGTGGTGTTCACTCTTGGAAGAGTTCGGCCTTAAGCTTGAGGCGGCTGCACAAGGTCTCTTCTCAGCAGCAAGGCAGACCATGAGGACAAATTGCTCCACAGCTCTGTGTGATGGGAGTGATTGTCTTCAGAGCGGGGAGTGAACTCTAGTCTCCTTTGGTGGAGAACAATTAGGAGGGCGTCAGTAACTTCATATTACAAGTAAAACAACAGCATAGAAGTTCAAGGAAAAATAAAAAAAAGAGGCAGCCAAGTCGAGCCTTCCTGAGATCTTGTGAAGTCTGGGGATTGAGAAGACTGTGGGCATGGGAGGCTGCTCCCACTCAGGAGCATTCAGAGTAGGACATGATGCAGATTTGGAAATATTTTCCCAGGGCTACATACTCATCAACACAGCAGAGGCTTCATTGACATATAGACTTAATAAAACATTTTTAGTAGATTTTTTTCCTAACTAATAGTGATTTTATTTTTTATTATTTATTTTACATACCAATCACAGTTTCCCCTCCCTCCTCTCCTCCTGTTCCCTTCCCCCACCTCCTTTCTATACCCCCCGCCCCCACATCCACTCCTCAGAAAGGGTCAGGTCTCCCATGGGAGTCAACAAAGCATGGCATATCAAGTTGAGGCAGGACCAAGCTCCTCCCTGCTGCATCAAGGCAGTGAATAGGTTTCAAAAAGCCAGCTCATGCCCCAGGGACAGATCTTGGTCCCACGGCTAGGGGCTGCGAGCAGACCAAGCTACACAACTATCACCCACATGCAAAGGGCTTAGGTCGGTCCCATGCAGGCTTCCTAGCTGTCGGTCTGGAGCCTACAAGCTCCTATGAGCTGTCTCTGTGTGTTTCTTCTTAATGATCTTGACCCCTTTTACTCATATAATGCTTCCTCCCTCTCTTCAACTTGACTCCTGGAGCTTGTCCCAGTTCTTGGCTGTGGATTCTGCATCTGCTTTCATCAGTTACTGGATGAAGGTTCAATGATGACAATTAGGGTGGTTACCAATCTGATTACAGGGGTAGGCCAGTTCAGGCACCCTCTCCACTATTTCTAGTCGTCTAAGCTGGGGTCATTCTTGTGGATTCCTTGGAGTTTCCCTGGCACCAGGTTTCTCCCTAACCCCATAATGTTCCCCTCTATCTAGATATCTCTTTCATTGCTCTCCCTCTCCATCCCTCCCCCAACTCGGCCATCCTGATCTTTCATGTTCCCGTTCCCCATCCCCTCCCTTTTTCCCTCTTGGCTCCTTCCCCCAGTTTACCCAGGAGATCTCATCTATTTCCCCTTCCTAAGGTGATCCAAGTGTCCCTCTAAGGGTCCTCCTTGTTCCCTAGCTTCTTTGGGGCTGTGGATTGTAGCCTGGTTATTCATTTGCTTTACATCTAATAATTGATACTATATTTACAAATACACTGGAGAATCATGCATACAATGCTGCCTGCATCTGATGTGATCTTGGATTCCAAGTCTGTACACCCCTTTCCAACTGGATCTGTGGCAGCAGAACCTTTCCTCTCACTTTGATTATTATGACCCCTCGATTATTTCTCTTAAAAATGTAGATAAGTTGACCACTCTTCAGTGGAAGACCACATATCCAAGAATATTTGGGCAGAACAAATTGATATTGAAGGATTTTTTAAAACAAAGACAAAATGTTGGGTGGGTAAGGAAGGAAAAAGGGTCTGGATATACTGGGGGTGGTAAATATGATAAAAATATGTTGTATGAAAGTCCCAAAGAATAAATTAAAAATCATAACATGTCACCCTGGTAATATGAAAGCTATATGCTTGTCTGTGATGTTTAATTTTATGCCAACTTAGGTAGGCTAGAGCACTCAGATATTTATCAACTCCCCTTCTAAGTGTTATTATGAAGGTAGTTTTTAGATGGTATCTATATTAGAATCAGGAAAAAATGAGTGAAACAGATTATCCCTCTATAACATGGGTTGGTGCTCAATTAGTTAAAAGCTATAACAGAAAAAACCCAAGATTCCCAGACTAGTAGGGAATTATGTCTCCAGATTCCCTTCAGAGTCAAAAGACAGCATCAGCTCTTCACTGGGTCTCCGCCTACTTGTCTACCCTGTAGACTATTCACTTGGTTACTTGAAAAGATGTGTGAATTCATTCCTTAATCCTCCTATTAGTTGTGTTTCTCTGGAAAATCCTGATGACTCCTATGACCAAGACTGTAGCTTCTCAGAAACTACCAAAGAAAACATCTCAAAGTAACTAGTCCCTGAATAAACATGGGGAAGCAGTTTACAAACTCTGTGACCTGTCATAGCAGCCAATAAGATACACATATAACAAATGCTAAGGGGTAAAATTCCAACTCACAAAGGAGATTTCAGCAGAACATTTGTTATTGTCAATTGGCAGGTGGTGTATATAAAAAGGGAAATAGAGAATAAAAATCTCATGAAGAACACCACTGATCACACACTGCAGGAGAAACTCACTTCACAGAATCGGGTCAGCCCTTGCCAAATAAACGTCTAAGCAAACAACCCCTGGGGAATCTGTTGCTAGATTCATTGCCATAAAAACTAAAATTTTCCATTTTAACAATATCTGAATATGGTTGCTCATGCCTGTAACAGTAACACATGGGAGACTGAGTTAGAAAGAATTCCATGAACTTAAGGCTAGCCTGGGTTCCGTTGTGAGTTCCAGCCTATGCTGGACAAACAAACAAGATGAAACAAAAATATTGAATAACAAAAACTAAATGAAGTTCTTAATTTAAACAAAATATTATGAAACATGTAAATAAAGAAATATGACTCATACATATAAAACAAACCAGTAATAGAAACTGCCTTTGAAGAGGTCTGTTTGGTAAGATTAGTAGACAAAGATGTAAAAACAACTGTTATGAATATTTTAGAAAATGAAGGACTAAAGAAGGATGTGACAATAAGGTTCACCAAGTACAATGGAGCTAGAATGAAGTAAAAACATGATAGGAAAGAAACATGGGATTTATGGATTTGAAAAGTACAATAATTGTAATGAAAAATCCACCAGAAGGCTTTAGCAGTAGGTATGTGCTGGCAGGAAATAGTATATTCAAATTAGAAAATAAGTCAATAAAGATGATATACTCTAACAGGAGATAAAAGGAAGAAGAAAAAAAAATAAACAGAACCTCAGAGACTGAAATATCCATAGTGAGGGTACTATAGGGAAAGATAAACAGAAATGAAGAGAAAAATAATACAATAAAACTCCAGATTTGATTAAAAGCATCCATGTACAATTTAAAAACTCAGAAAATGTCAAGAAATATAAACGAAAAGTAACTCATACTCAGACAAAGCATTGCCAAAATACCAAGTTCAGAGATAGAAAAATTAGACAATTATTAACGATCATAAAATTGCATTTTTTGCCTGTACTTTTCATTGGCTTAAAATACTGCTGTATTAATCATGTATATTCTCACATTTTCTATAAAATCAAACTAAATGTGAGAGTGCTAGTGCAAAGGAGTATGGGAGGAAATCTGTGAGCAGCACTAGATGGCACCTCAGCCATAGGAATAAGTCCAGAGGCCCAGACAGGATGAAAGGTTTC
Source organism: Peromyscus nudipes (assembly GCA_902168325.1). Lineage (NCBI taxonomy): Eukaryota > Metazoa > Chordata > Mammalia > Rodentia > Cricetidae > Peromyscus > Peromyscus nudipes. Next base: position 13,917 of record CABHPH010107375.1, on the reverse strand, counting down.
TTTTGCGAAGGCTGAAACTCTATACTTACTCCTCTCTCCATCTTAGATTTTCAAAGCACATAAGTTTATACAAAGAACAGCACTAAGAGCTATAAGGGTTGATAGATGTACTGGCGAAACTTGTCACAATAATAGCACAAACAAAGCGGACCAGGGAATGAAATGATGCAAGGGCCATGCTTCTGTGTTTCTTAGAACTGATTAGTGCATGTTGTCACTATTTTTACTAGCAATAATAGGCTTCCTTATGGTATTTCACACACACACACACACACACACACACACACACACACACACACACTCACTCACATATGCACACACCCTCAGACACACAAAATGTATTCAGTCAGATTCACCTTCTTTGTTTCCCATTCTTGACCCCTCTTCCTATTCCTATTTTTTTTATAGAAATAGAATTATATCACTTTCTCCCTCCATTTTCTCCCTAGAGGCCTTCCCAGCTACTCTCCCTCAAACCCCTCCATGGCCCCCAAGTTAACAGCTTTTTTATTATTATATTTTTAACAGGACATTTCTGATCGCTGTAATGTTTTTACTTTTAAAACTTGATTGTTACTTTTTAGCCTTGGAGAATATTAATGCCAAATATAGCAAAAATTCTTCCAAAGCGATTAAAAAATGAGCAAGCTTTTCTTTTTTTTCCATTTTTCTTTATTAAGAAATTTTCTACTCACTCCACATGCTATCCACAGACCCCCCCCCTCCTCCCACCCTCAGCCCTCTTTCCCAAGCCACCCCACATCCCCACATCCCCCAAATTGAGGTCTCCCATGGGGAGTCAGCAAAGCCCAGCACACTGAGCCTAGGCAGGTCCAAGCCCCTTCCCACTGCATCAAGGCTGTGCAAGATGTCACACCATAGGCACCGGATTCCAGAAGCCTACCCATAGAGCAGGGACAGATCCTGATCCCCCTGGCTGGGTGCCCCGCAAACAGTTTGAGCCAAACAACCGTCTTCCATATCCAGAAGGCCTAGTCCAGTCCCATGGGGGCTCCACAGCCACCAGTTCGTTCATGGGCTTCCACTAGTGTGACCGGTTATCTCTGCACATCCTCCCATCATGATCTCAACGTCCCTCGCCTGCAGTATCTCTCCTCTCTCTCATCAATTAGATTCCAGGAGCTCAGCCTGGTGCCTGGCCATGGATCTCTGTATCTGTCTCCATCAGTCACTGGACAAAGGCTCTATGATGACAGCTAGGTTATTTGCTAGGCTGGTCACCAGAGCAGACCGGTCCAGGCACCCTCTGGACCACTGCCAGCAGATCAAGATGGGGTCAACCTTGTGGATTCCTGAGAGCCTCCCCAGCACCCTGCCTCTTCCTATTCCCAAGATGTCCTCATCTATCATGGTATCTTCCTCCCTGCCCTCCCACTCTGTCCCTGTTCCAGCTTGACCCTCCCATTTCCCTGTTTTTCTTATAGGTAGATGTTGGGAGGCCCTGCTGGCTAAAGGCTGCAATTTACCATATCAGGACAGCTCTCCCTGAGCTCAGCGCAAGATGGAGGACTCCCTTTCTCCCAGCATGGGCTTCCTGCTCTCTGTCTGACCCTTATGTATACACGTGTAAATGTATCATATCTAAATATGTCTGTATGCTCACTATGTGTACATTCTACATAGTTGACAATATAGAAGTACAGTATCTAGTTCTTTCATTCTCTGACAGAATTTAAAATATTTCTTGTTTAAATTAATAAAATCAACATATATGGTATAAATCATAGCAGAGACAGGCAAGTTATCTAAATCAAAATGATGCAAATATTTAAGTGTGGTCTGGTACAAATGAATGTGTCAAAGGTTGGGGACATAACTCAACAGTAAAATGCTTGCCTAGCATGTGTGAGGTCCTCTGTTCTTAGAGAGAAGGTAGGGAGAGAGAGAAAAAGAGAGATCTGTATCTATGCAAGTTTTAAAATTAGTTAGCTTTTGTTGAATGTGTATATACACACACAGACTCAGATGCACACATTCAGACACACACTCAAATATACTCACAAACAGACTCACACACATATACTGAGATACACTCATAAATACACTCACATACACTCAGACACACATACTCAATGACACAGACAGGCACACACTCACTCATCCACACACTCAATGACACAGACAGGCACACACTCACTCATCCACACATGGACACACTAATACACACTTAGACACATTCAGACACATACTCATTCATACACACACAGACACACTAACATACAGACACCTCAGACACACATACTCACCAACACAGCCAAACACACTCACAGATACACAACCAGACACTCACACACACTCACACACTCAGACACACTTTCACACACTCTCATTCAGACACACATATTTATACACACACAATCAGGCACACTAGTACACACACTAACACACACACTCAGACACACTCAGAGACACACACTCACATCCACCACATACCATTGCCTGCTTGTTCTAGTTGTCTGGAGATCTCTAATTACTCTTCCAAGATGACACCTGTGTTTTCCGTGTGAATTCACAAATTATCATGGGATCTTCTTACGTAGTTTCCTAAATCCCGTCCCTGTGAGATGGGTTCATTTAGGAGTAAGCAAGTGTGGGCCCAGCAGTCTTCATAAAGTCATGGACATAAGTAAATTAATAAAAGCTCTGTGAGGAAGACATCTTGCAGATACTTTCTGTCAGTACCAGTTTTCCAAATAGCTTTCTAGATCACATTTCTATTTCAATACACATTTCTGATACCATGGGTATGACGTTTCATTCAAGCCTAGGTAGCAGTTAGTACCTCCTTCCCTTCTGAGAAGTGGATACAGTTCTCATAGTGTTTCAGTTAAGTGTTGAACACCTATTATTTGTCAGTCATTATAAGATTATTTACTCTCTATTTCTTTCTTGTGGTGCTAGGGTTAGAACTCAGGGTTTTGGGCTGGTGAAATAACTCAGTGGTAAAGGCACTTGCCACCAAGCCTGGCAACCTGACCTGGGCTCTACATAGAGAAAAGAGAGAACCCACTGCTGCTGACTCTCTGCTGTAATACACACACACACACACACACACACACACACACACACACACACGCATGTGCATACACACACAAAAGAAATAAGTGTACTTAAAAATGTAGAATCCAATGGATCACATCTTCAAATCTTTTTCTTGATCTCCTTCCTGTTCTGAACTTCTTATCCCTGTCAGTCATTGCTGTGGGATGTTCTGTATGCTGTGAATGTGTGTTGCTCTGATTGGTTGATAAATAAAATGCTAATTGGCCACTAGCCAGCCAGGAAGTATAGGTGGGATAAGCAGAGAGAATTCTGGGAAGAGGAAGGCTGAGTGAGGAGATCACACTGTGTACTGTGGTAGAAATCTGCCATGCTGCACTCAAGCCCACACACCACTGTGAACACACTATACTGTAGCTTACGACTTGCCTGAGAGACACAACTAGGAAGCTGTTTTTAGCTCCATTTTAGAATTTTTTTTAAAAAAGCTTTCTCAGGTTTTAGGTGAAAACTCTTGCCCCACATTGGGCACCATTTATAGCTGAAAGTTTTCCTGTGTCCCACCCAGTCTGCAGCTACTCAGATGCAAGTAAACACACAGAGGCTTATATTAATTAAAACTGCTCAGCCATTAGCTCAGGCTTTCTACTGACTAGCTCTTACACTTAAACTCAGCCCATTTTTGTTAATCTATATGTCACCACATTTTCCATGGCTTTACTTGTGTGCCATTACATGCTGAACAAACCATCTTCTTTTTCCTCTCCGGATCACCATTCCTCTTTCCCACTTTACTGTTAGACAGCTTAGTTTTTTAAGGCATCCAGAAGTACATGAAGAATCCATTGATGGTATGTTTTATGTTTGTGAAGCATTAGCAATTTGTTATTTTCCAGAATTACTAAATTAATGGTTGCTGACTTACAAACACTTAGTGACAATGAGAAAAGATATCAATTGAAGTAAGATGTGAAGAAACAAATAAACAAAGAATGATTTTTTTTACAATAGTTAAGTCTACTTTGAATATGTCATGCACCAATATGTAAACACTAACACATACTGACTGACTTGAACATAGAGAGGTACAGAGAATTCATTTTCTTGAGACCATGTGTCTGTAAAGCTGCAGAGGCAGGAGTCAGCTATATATACTTTGATTTCAGAGTTTACTTTAGAGTTAAGAGCTATTTTGTATTCTCCTCCCATCAGATCGAGAGAGGTCAGAAGTTGCCACATCAATTTTATTGCTAATCTTTAGAGATCAACTTTTTAGCTATATCTGCAGGGGCAGAATTGAGTCAATTTCCTTACGGGTCCCTCTGAGTTTCCTTAGAAACTACCTTGCAATAAGACAGTGATACTTCTTTTGTTTTTCTTATGGCTGGAGTTCAGTTAGACACCTTCCCTAGCACTTTCCCTTTCAAATTGCTTTTCTTTCCCTGTGGGACTTGCCTGCTTCCCTCTACCACCTGTTCATAGGATTTGCACATTATGAAAACTGTTCTGTTGAGAGAGATCAAAACACACCTCTTCAAAATATGAAGGATCATCGCATCAAAGACGATTGAGAAGAAGCAGGAGCTTGAAAGTTCTCTCCTTTTATTTGCCTAAAAGAAGGACATACATTAACAAAAACAAAGGTTTTTGACAGCTCACATCACACACATAAAGGAAGGAGAACAATAGAACTTAACCCAACTGTGGAAGACAACCTTAGAACCTCATGGGGCTCTGGTATAATAACAGAGGGCTCTTTATTAAATGGCTTCGCTAACTAAACTTTATTTCCCATTTGTTTGTTTTGTTCCAAGTTGCTGCCTGCAATCTCAAAGTCCTTTTCCTTTGTCTTGTCATATCTGTAAACACATCACTTTTTGCTGAAGAGGCCATATAAACCAGGGTTCAAAGTCACCTCTTTGTGATTCATCCTTTCTCTGGGAGTGTCTCAAATGTATATTATTTATATATGTCTCATATATAAGTTTCATATATATATATATATATGAAACTTCCACATATCAATACACTTTTTTATCTTGTTAATCTATCTTTAATATCAGGGTCTGTTACAATTGTGATACTTTTGGATTATTATTTTTTTTCTGTGCATATTCAAGATCAAGGAAGCCAAATAATTACTCTTGGCTGTTTTTATGTGTTGTTGTTTTATTTTTGGAAGGATAATTCTTCCAAAATTTAAAGCATGGTTTAAATGAATTTCATAAACAGAAATAATTTTTAGTAAATAATAAAAAGTTCATTTCTCTAAAGGCATATCGGCAATGAAATACCTATTCGGAAATTTGTCATCTTTGAAAATATGTTGAAGATTCATAATCCTTTATTAACGTTTTCCAAAGTATCATATCTCTGAACTTATTAAAGTCTAGATGATTGTTTTTATATTTTGCTTGTCAAGTAAATTAGTTATTCCTGTTCCTGAGCAATTATCAACCTTTTCCCAACTGAAGCTATAAGACCCTCATCTTAGAAGTACTAGAAGTACCTTCCAAATATTTGGAGGAAAGAATGATTATTTTTGAAGACAAAGACAGTGAAGAATCTGGACAAACAAGCCCTAATAAGGTCATCCTGTGTAATCATCATCGGATACACCCATCTGTGTAATCATACATCTAGATGACTGTCCACTCTTCATTAGACTCAGGCATTAAAATGCACAGGGTTTCCCATACATACAAGTAATATTATGTGATTGAGCCAGTTATATTAATTATTTGCAATGGCAACTGGTGAAAAAAGAGGCCATGAATTTGAAGGGAGTGGAGAGGGGAATATGGGAGTGTTTGGAGGAAGGAAATGGACGAAGGAAATGTTGTAATTATATACATATTAAATACATTCCTTTTGACTTGTTAATATGTATTTTTTACAATAAAAATTGTAGCCAAAATCTAGGGATAGATGAAAAGAGAAACCCTGTCTACTTACAAAGTCCCAAACACTGTCTATTAATAGCCAGTGTTTAATCTACTACTTTTGACTGTGTTAGTTCAATGCTGGTTATGATAGAATTTGCTGATTTCAAACATTAGGTACTTTAAGCATTCTATTTTTATGATATATGGTTTGTGTTTAAATTTACCTGCAAGGTGAAAAATGGGAGTTAAACAACTAAAGTAATTGTGGTCTTTGGTTTGATGATTTTTTTTTATTAGAACCTAGTTATGCTTATGCTTGGTCTCTTATTAATACAGGGTAACATCCATATGCATATCACAAAGGTGACAAACAGAAATGTATTGTGCTCAGTACCTGCCTTACAAGTCACTCTCACACAGAAACTTTTCTAGCCAGGGAACAGCCTCACATCTCCTTGAATAATTAAACTGAATATCATGTTCCTACTTGAGAGAATTTAATGCTGAAATCTCAGCCTTTTTATTTATGAACCAGTTGCCTGTGAAATATGCATAGGCATTTGAAATTAGCAATAATGAATAGAATATATACATATTTAAAAAATACATGGATCATTTCCTATCGTTTCTGGTGGTAAAAGCAGAGTGGGACAGCCACAGCCTCCTACAGCTGCCATTATCATTCCCAATTTCTCTTTTATTGCCCATCAAACATGTATAGATTTAATGACCTGGAGAGAGATCAGTGAAATTCTTCACAGTGCTGCATGTTTATTAATGGGCCTCCTGTTCATTGTGATGTGATAGTGTTAGGATTATGTCAGTGATATGGCAGGTGGCAATTAAGAGTTTCTTTAGTTCTGAAAGAAAGGAAATTAGCCACTGATCAGTGACAGAGACAGCTCAACATCTTGGTGAGTGCATGCAGAAAGGAGAAAGAAACAAGAGCCACAAAGAGGCAAGAAGAAGGGAAGATTTGTTTGATGAATTTTTCTCTGTTGTAGGACATTACCAGGAGGGACAGTAGTAATGTGAGAAGCAGAAATTATGGAACATAATGGGATGGAAAGGGCTTTAAAAATGGGTGGGATGGAAATCTTTTCAAGGGCTCTGTAAACATCCGACGTCAGAAGTGGCTGAGGGAACTAGGGTGTCTGCATGGGTCGCTGGCCTGTTTGAAGAGGAAAGGTGGGATTCATCGGTTTTAGATGAGACTGTAGGGGAGGAAGGGGCCAAGATTCTTGGGGAGATTTAACCTTAAGATTTGGTTGCTAAAGCACATAGGAAAATGGTCTCTAGGACTCTGTAGGACCATTGTTGGTCAGGACTGTTTTTGTTCTGCTTTGTCCCGCCCCCCCCTTTTTTAAACCGTGTGTATTGGTTTCTGTCTGGCTGTGATAAAATGCCCGATAAAAGCAAAGTAAGGAAGAAACGGCTTATGTTGGCTCACAGTTTGAGGGTGTTGTCCATTACAGTGTGGAAGTCACAGTGGTAGAAACTTGGAGTGGCTGGTCAGATTGCAGCCACAGCCAGGAAACGGAGGGATGGATGGGTATGCTCAACTTGCTTTCTTCTTTACGCTCACCCCAAACTGTAGCCTCCCTAGGGAGAGTCTTCACATCTCAACTGTCATGTATACAGTAGGTTTGTATTCTAGGTGATCCTAGATCCTTTCAAGCTAACAGTCAATATTAACTATCATACCATGAGGAATTGTTTTAGATTTGGGTATTGATTTATAGTATCAAGTTCAAGTGTTGAATTTACTAGGGAAACGTTTTTGATGTTGACTTTGACCCACTTCCCTTTGACTTGAAGAGGATTTAATCATGATCTTTAAATTCTCACTAGGATGCTGATAATGGGGAAATCTTTAAATGAAAACATTTGGAATTCTACTGTTGGGGCTTTATTAGCATACTTTTTATTCTAACATCATTATGTGCTCTTATTGCAGACTTTATGAAATACCGTACCAGCCAGCATTTGAGAGAGCAAACTGATTGGGGAATGAAAAGGAGCTGACTTTCAGCTGTGCTTATTGAATGGCTTCGGATTTGTCTCAATCTGACCCAAATCAAAGTCTTTTTGGGGCAAAGCCTAACTACTCAGTAAGACTTTTTAGGAAGAACTGTGATACTGGGGAGTGTCCTTGGAGAGGTGGAAATGGTACTGTCCTGATAGAAGACAGCTCTTCTCTTCTGCGTGATGGTCACACTCCATTTGATTGTATCATTAATTGTTAAACCTAATGGATGGAGAGAGCTAGGGAATACTGGGATGAGAAATGTTTTTCTTGGGTTTCAGAATAAAGGATTTTGGCCCATTGACTTTGTTCCTAGGAAGGTGGGTTTTATACTGAGAATACAGTCCCTCTCATTTCTGGGAGAACTCAGGAGATGTAAAGGTTTCCTGTGGTCCTCCATGGGTGGGTGTCACCTGGAAGAAGCATAGAGATTAAAATATGGATGAGTGGGTACAAATTTATGATACTTGTTAGCTGAGGACATAATTGAATGCCTTCCACTTTTGTTAATGTCTGCCCCTTCTACACAGAGGAGAGAAGCATGCAAAGTGAAAGCTATGGGAATTGTTTCTCTCCTACGAGTCTGTACTTTCCAATCTCATGTTTCAGTTATCTTCTCCATGCTCATATAACCAAGCCACAGCAATTCCACTCTTTGCCTTTTATACATATTAACTAAATACACAAACTGGAAGTTGTCTCTTATGCCGTATGTCATCTTTACCATGTGGGGGTCTTGGATCATGTCTACTGGTTGGATCCTGGTTATACCTTCCAAGTGGCCTTCATTTGGTATTCAAAGTAATATTTTGATTTTATTCCATTTCTTTGATTTATTAACATGTTTAATTTGAGAAACTCGTGCATGAAGAAGCATTCAACTTTTTGAGCCCTTAGACATTCCGTAAGTATGCAGAAACAAGGTCCTTTGTATTACAAATACCAACCATTGTCCTGTTCAATTGTGCGGTTCTTTTTGGTCAAGATAGGCAGTCATAAGAACCTTGTGATCCTAGCAATTTATCCTTAACTTCAGTGGATTTCAAAAAGATATGTGTACAGCCAGCAATCTGTTGTTCTCCATAGTGAGGTGGTATCTGGCTATAGAACAGCATAAGATTTTGGTGCTCTAAGCTCCCCATCTTCTCCACGTAGCTATGATAAAAGCAGGCTATGGAGTGATGGCAATATGACACTTGTGCAGCAGTTCTTACACGTTGAACACTGCCAAAGCATCTGCCCATAACTCCTCATGGCAAATCTAAGACATGGGAGAGGTCCCCCCCCAGAAATGTTTATTGCAATGTACAACAGATTCCAAGGCATTATGGAGGGGAATCCCAGTGTCTGGAAAGGATGAGAAAGTGGTCACCACCATCTCAGGTTGTTTAAGGAATAGCTTTCTTTTGGCCAGCTTTCTTTACTGCACCTATAGCAAGGGGGCTTTCGTGTGGTGTTTGTTCTTAGTTCCTTTTCTGTTTCTCTTGTCTCTGCTCAAAAGCCTGATATTTGCCATCTACCTTCTTGGGATGCTTCAAAGGCTTCTTCTAGTCACCTTTGTGCTTCGACATGGTGTATATCACTCCTTCCTCAGACCCTGGTCCTTGACATAGAAACCATTTTTGTGATGAGTTTTCAGATGAGAAAACACAACTAGTTTATGATACAGCTGGATAGCTTGATTCCGGAGTCTACACTATACCCCATGATGCTATAATGTTGCTAATAATGCAATGATATAGGAATAAACAAGTGAACAGATGTTGAGTAACTTTCTGTACTTTCTCCATTATGATGCCATTTGATTCATACTTTGAAATATCACATATCAAATTCTCCAAGTCCTTCTTTCCCTCCTCACTTCTTCCCTTCTTTCCTTGGCAGTCTATACAAATTTTTTCCTGGACTGTGGTTTCATTAATTTGGGCTGCAAAACAAAAGCCATCATCTTGGTAGTCGATGTACAATAAGATTTCATTTCAAACAACTTTGGTGGCTTGGAAGCCCAAGATCAAGGCAGAGTGGGAGCTGGTTAGGACCCGTTTTATGTCTTGCTTAGCACCTTCTGGCAGTATGCTCACATGTAAGAAGGAGTGAATGAGTGAAGGTTTTCTCCTAGGCCTGTTTCATAAGGACACTAATCTCTCTCATGTAAGCTTCTCCCTGTAAACCACTAGCCACACCTCCACCTCATAATCCCATCATTGGGTGATGTCCGCACATGCATTCTGAAGGAACATGGCCATTAGGGCCTTGACAGACATCCAAGGGTGGTCTTAGTTTGGCTGCTGGATGATGTAACAGTGGAGCTGAGCAAATACTTGAGTTTTCAGCACCATGTACACCTATTATAAAATTTAATATGAAGGACATGTAGGTGAAGGAGAATAGACTACATTCTTTGACTGCAAAGCCAAGAGAGAACTGAAGTCTCTTGACATCTTTACAGCACTGTAAATTTCACATAATTAAACAAAACCAAAGAACTCTTCTGCTTTCCAATCTGTTACCAAACTCCTTCCTTTCAGCACAATACTCGGTAACTACTCAATGATCTTTCAAGCGGTGTCTTCAAGATTTAAGCTTCTTTTTTTTCTCTTTTTTCTTTGAGACAGGGTTTCTCTGTGTAGCTTTGGAGCCTGTCCTGGAATTCACTCAGTAGCCCTGGCTGTCCTGGAACTCACTTTGTAGACCAGGCTGGCCTCGACCTCACAGAGATTTGCCTGGCTCCACCTCCTGAGTGCTGGGATTAAAGGCGTGCACCACCACTGCCTGGCTGGACTTAATCTCTTTTAAAAAATGGTGTTCTCTGTTTGGATTTGCAAATAACCCAAGTTACTATGTAGTTAGTTCTTCCTTTTGTAGACTGAAATTGCCGTAACCACAGTGGATTTTAATTATTAAAAGTTAATTTGGGCTAAAGTTGATATACTTTTATACCTATCAGTTCTATCCAATGTATGTATCTGGGGACCTCTTTTTGTTTACCTAGTCTGTTTCAACTATGAGAGTTGGAAGAAAAGTAAGTCTGGCCTCAAAGAAAAACATGATCTCAGCTTTTTGTTGAATAACAAAATTCTTGTGAGAAAGCTCTTCTCAATTTTGTACCCACCGCATAGTGCTTCTTTGGTTTGTTCAGGAAGTATTAAATTGTAATTACATCCTCTGAAGGAAAACAATATTCTGTATGAGGACCATTCCTGAATTAGCCAAGTGCTAGGCTCAGAATAGAGGGGGGAGAGGAGATAAGCACAGGAAGAGGATAGAGAGATATGGATAGGCGTTTATGGAATTTGACATGTGCTTTCAAATAATAGCTAGGGCTTGGGGCCACTTGGATCCTGTTGGTCCCACAAACTGAGATCCCCGTCCCACCACCATAGATTTGTGTTTCTGCCCTGTGCCCCTGAGTCCCGCTGTTCCTACTCACTTTCCTTCTTTTTTCAGTCCTGCAGATTATTTACATAAGTATGTTATTATTTTACGAGCCCTATTTGCAGGTTCCAAAACTTATTCACATGTGTGATGTTGGGGCTTCCATCAGCTCCCAGTCTTAGCAGCCGTCTCCTGAGTGGTGAGTAGCCTGTGGATTAACATTTAGAATACTCTGGCTGACATGCAGGCCCAGCCGTTTGCTGTACAAATGTAATCAGATCTATTAATGCCTTCGTAGATCACGTTTATTTTTTCTTTATGGAAAGCAGTTCAGCAGCAACTGTGCCAGGGAACAAAGAGGTTGGCGTCTGGTGGGTCTAGATGAGGGCGTTTTCCCTTCAATGGCCTCACAAATCACCGGCAGCATTTTTTTTTTTTTTTTTTTTTTTTTGTTTAGCAATAAACTCTTGAGCTGAAACTTGGGCCGAATGTAATTTTCTTTGGGTGAGATAAGACTGCGCAGGGAAATTAGTTATTTGGGAAGGAAGATGTGTAAAAAGAATTTTTTTTCCAGCACAGTTTCTATCTGGAATCTCGGGAGATGCCAGGCTCTAATATTTGACATCGAGATTGACTGTCTTTATAGTCTAAGATAACTCTAAATCAGATTTTTAAAGAATTTTAGCCATATGATAGTTTTCTTATTTTCAGTTCTCTATATGGAGTTGTATTTTTTACTTTATAAGATTTTTTTGGTTCAGGTTTTGCTGACATTTACATAAAAATAAAGTAGAAAAAAAAAGCAAGTATTCAGATAGAAGGCAATCTCCGTAACAGAGTTCAAAGGATAATTCTTTTGGCTTTCCAGGCCATAACAACATATGTCCACTAGAGGGCAGTGAAAGGCAAGCGAAGGAGAAGACTTTCCGCAGAAATTCTCCCCAAGGCGTTTTGAAAGGCTTTATTTCAAAGATGGCCAGAGTGGTGTTCAAGGTTTCATGCAAGAGGGCAGCAACATAAAGAACGTCACCTCCGAAAAAAACAAAAACAAAAACCGAAACCGTGGAAAAAAAAATGTTTGAAGAGGTTTCATAGTAACCAGGCTTTCTGCGGCTCCTGTAATCTGAGTGTTTGCTTTCACTGTTCTTGAGTGTAGGCTTGAGCAGTGAAGGGGAGTCTTGCTCCATTTGTCCAGAGGCTTTTTGCAATGTTAGAAGCAACTCCTTGCTTTGGCACATTTTACTTTACTTGTCAAACACAATTGTCACACATCATTTTTTTTTTCATGTTTATATCTTTCTGTTTTACTAGTTTGTCACCTTTTTTTTTTCACGGCAGTAATCTTTTCTCAGACATTTAAAAGTTTTAAATATATACTTTTTTTTTTAAAAAAAAGTTTTGGAACAGCCTATGATAGTCACAGCTACTTAGGGAATTGGAGAGGAGGGGTAGATTGCTTCAGCTCTAGACTTTGAGACAGGCCTGTGGCAACATAGTGAAAGCTGTCTAAGAAGAAAGATCATATATACGTACTGGGTACAACATGATTTCTCTTTGTATGCATGATTAAAATCCTCAATATTTGGATATGGCTCATTTAGACCATTGTAGGCAGCTAAAGATTGTTTCTGGAGCATGTATTTGGATCAATGTGTAGTATGTTTTTCTTCTTATTACTTTCAAAGTACAATATTTTTGTGACTGTGCCCTGCTCACTGTTGGAGAATTTAAAGTGTAGAAACCCCTAAAAGCTGTATTTCCTTCCATGTAGTTAATCAGAAGGATTGTGTTTTAGTTCTGTCTGGTTGCATTTTAGTTTCAGATCAAATTCAGAAGTGTCTTTGGAGGTAAACTGCAGGAACAAATAGATTACTGTCACTTTAACTGTGTCTAATTTCCCCGCATGAAGTTGAGACCGATGTCAGAGCCTCCCAAATTGAGGGGTGTTAGTCTGCAAGCGTGGAAGTCTGGCCCTCAATTCTCGAGCTGCCAGACTCTTTCACAGACCTGCTGCAGGATGCAAGGCCACTGAATATTACTCAGACATGGATGATGATGTTATTTTCTTTCAGCAAGCTATTCAGTGCTTTTCCTTTAATATGGGTGTTTGAGGTTTTCCTTGCTTTGTGTGTTTGGAAATCCCATAGGACAGGCAAGAACCCACTCTGGAAAGCACACACAGCATTCTTAGCTTTGGCATCCACCTCTTTCAAGGTAGGTGGTGCAATATGGAGCCTTTGAATGCACAGTCCCAGTGGGAACCCTATTATCTGCTAAATATTTCTGGAAATGTTTATACAGAACATGGAGCACAGCAGGCTGCCCCCAGCCCTATCCTGAGAGCTAAGCTTTGAAATGGCAAATGCATAGACCTCCTAAGTTCCCCCACTTGGCCCCTGCTGTTGACATTTTCAAAGTTAACATATAAAGTGATTCCATTGAAATAATATTTTTGAAGATTATACCGCCCAAACTTCATCAAGGTGTGCAATTAGCTCTCAGACGACATCTGACTTTGAGAGGCAGTAGGGATTTAAAACAAAGATGACGGATTATGTTCAAAGGCATCCTGTTGTAATATCTAGAGTATGTTGTTCAGCGCCCCCCCCC
>CABHPH010107365.1:0-11771 GCA_902168325.1 Peromyscus nudipes | reverse complement strand
AACCTATGTGTGGACACTGGTCTTGCGTCATTCAGTGACACTCGAAGTGTGATCGCTCCCTCTTCCGCTCCGCCCTCCCTTACGGGAGCCCCTCCCCCACAGCCCAACGCATGTTAATGGCGCAAAAGCACCCGGCTCTCTGGAGGGGGTGGGGAGCTGCGCTGGGGAGGGGGCAGGAGAGGAACAGGAAGGCAGGTAGGCCCACCCCCGCCAGTGCCCGTGCCCCCCGAGTCCCGCCTCCCCGTGGTTGACTTTTCCCAGCTTCGAGGAAACACCTCCTTTTAGCGGAAAGCGAGATGGTGTGGGGAAGCACTGACTCTCGGGCACAGGCGTGAGCCTGATTTTCCAGTTTGGGCGGGGCGGAGAGAGATGGCACTGGGGACGCCCGGGACAGGGGGCTGACTCAAAGCCAGAACCACAGGGCTCCTTCACTGTACTGTCGTCGGAGAACAAGAAGCCACCAGGTTTATAAGAAACTGCGATTCATCTCTGTCCTCTTCCACCCGCTTCTAAGGGATTGAGGCTAGACTCGAGGAAGAACCTGTAGTCCGTGGGCATGGAAAGGACTCTGTCTCAGAGGATCTTTCTCGAAGTCTTGTTTGTTGAAGGAGAACGGCATGTTAAGGGTGTAGATCTTGAGAAGTATCTGGTGCCAGAGGGTGGGCCCCTGAACTCCCAAAATGTTGTCAAGCCCCCTGCTCATCCCCAGCCCTAATAATAGTCCTTAAGTTCCAGTTTGTCCCCAGGCTACTTCTGCTGCTTCAGTGAGGACATTTAGGCCCCCCAGAATGGCAGCCAGACCTGGGGCATGGAGAGAGACAGCAGAGCGGCTGGAGCTGGTTCTGCTTCCCACTTCTTCACTCCCAGGTCCCAGGGTGAGAAGCAAGAGGAAGAAAGGGGTTTGGCCCTTAGGACAGGCTGAGTTGTCCCAGCCTTAGGGAGTGCAGCGCCACCCACAGGGCCCATGGGAACCACCCATTCCTAAGGGCTGCCCAGGCCTGCTCAGGACTTTTCCACTCTAATGCAAGCACATGCCTGCCCAGATGTCCGGAAGTGGGCTCAGCAGCCAACAACAGTTATCTCAGAGGGGCCAGGAACAACTCTGCTTCCCACTCCTGCTCAGGATTCCAGGGCCTTTCCCATCTGGACCTCTATTCCTGCGTTCTCACCCTGTCCAGCCTGCTCTCAGCTGCATGACTGTGCCCATCTCTGACCCTTGCTGTCCCTCAGTTCATAAAGGTGATGGAGTTACTGAGTAACGGGGTCCAATTCTGCGGGGTCAGCAGAAAGAAGAGGATGTCGGGAGTGGCGGAGGAGTGGAGATGATACTCGGTGATCTGAGGAGGGTTTCCAGGCTTCCTTTCTGCAGGACTCCCGAGCCATGGCTGAATTGGAAAAGGCTCCCGGAAATGGCTCCAGTCTCGGGACCTGGTGCCATTACACTCCTCCCTCCTCTCTTCTCCCAACGTCTTGATCTGTAGCCCAAAATGGCCCAGAAATCAAGGCTATCCTCCTGCCTCAGCTTCCTCAGTGCTGGGATTACAAGCCTGTGCCACCCCCTCAGCCTGAACTTCAGTGTCTCAACTGGAGCATGGAAATAGCAGCAAGGTCCCCTTCACACAGAAGAGGGAGGCCCCAGTGACAGGGTCCAGAGTCCCAGAGAGGCATATCACTGCGTCACCCGCTGTGTGACCTTGAGAATCTATTAACTTCTCTGTGCCTCTGTTTCCTTTCCTCCATCTGTGAAATGGGCAGCATGGTCCCCGCCCAGTTCAGATAGAATGATGTCAAGGAGTGTCAGTTGCCTGCCACTTTCCTCTCTCATCCTTTCTCGTACACCCCAGCACCAGCTCAAGGGTGGAGGGGGCAAGCAGAAGAACTGGGGTTTTGTTTCCAAACCCACTGAGGAAGGGAGTAAGAGGGAGCAGAGGCCAGCTGTGGTGAGACATCCAGAGCAGCAGGTGTTCTGGAACACAAGCCATTCCAAGGCCTCAGAGCCTGGGTCAGTGTCCACACGCCCCTGGAGGGCAAGGAAATGGGCTGGCATTTCAACTGCCTCAGTTGTTAAGGACTTGCCTGACCCTGAGGCTAACCTCCCCTCCCTGGCTCACAGTGTCAGAATCCGCTGCCAGTGACAGAGAAGAAACAGATGGGGGGGGCCACTGATGGGCCGCCAAGCCAGCCCCCCCCCCCCCCCCCCCCCCCCCCCCCCCCCCCCGCAACCAGAGATGCCGTTCAGGCCGTTTCTAGGTCCTGCACAGAGCGCCAGCTGCCCATGCCCTAGCGGGAGGAGGTTACCAGGACTCCTTGTGACACTTGCTGGGTCTCTGAGAGGGGTGAACAGCAGACATCAGGCCCCAGGGAGATCGCAGACTTGTGTGTCAGAGCGGATCTACATCTGGGGTGGTAAGTGGGGTTAATCTCAAGGTCAGATCTAGCCAATCCATTTTCATGCCAGCATGGCCCTGGGTGTCCTGCATGGTGGCAGCTGAGACTCAGGTGCCCCCTTGACTAGAGATGGCACCATGCCTGGCTTGTTCCTCCAGTATGATTATCTATTTTCTATCATTATCTTTAGGCCGGTGCCTAGAGTTCCAAGCACCCTGGACAGTCCTTACGGTTCCCCATTTCAGAGAGCTCAAAACAAGAGATGGGATTGAGAGTGAAGGCTTGTGGGATGATGGCTCAAAGGATACCCAGCCTCAGGGAAGGGCAGAGACCTGAACTACCGGCCACTCAGCCCCTGTTTGCTCTGCTCCTGGAGATCACCCTGTGCTCCCAGGACTCATCTCATGCTCTGCCTTTCCAGGCTACTACTGTTATGGTGTTCACAGGAAGGAGGGGAACACGGAAGCTCTCAGAATAAGCCAGAGTGCCAAACAGTGGACCCCAAACAGTACACGGAGTTGGTAAGATGATAGCGGGGAGGCAGTTTGGAGAGGCAAGAAACAGGATGAGTCGGCTGTCTTTGCAGCAATCAACCAGAAGCTGGCCCGTGAGAAGGACTTCCACATGGGGTCTCCGGTGTTGGTGTGCAGGGAGTGTGATGTGGCTAGGGTGCCGTGGATGGAGGAAGAGCTGTGGAGCCCTCCCTGCCTTTAAGAGGAAAGTAGCCAGGGGGGCCTGAAAGTAGAATTCCAACCCACCCATGAACAGAGCTGGAGAGGCAGGAGCCTCCTGGGCCAGCAGTCTTCTTGTCTGCTGCTCAGCTCCCCACCCCCCCACACCCCTGGAAGTCCTCCTCGGCACCCCCGCCCCACGAAAGCCCACAGCCCTGGGGAAGCTGTGTGGCCTTCTCACCACGGACCCAGTGCCGGCTGTGGCTTCTTCCTTCTGACCTATTTTTTAATCATTTGATAAGATCCCCCCCCTCCCAAACCAAACCCTGGCCCCCTGGGCCCGTCAGCTCCACCGCGTGTCAAAACCGCCCCTGTCACTTTGTGTTGCTTTCTTGGTCCAGCAGCCCCTCCCCTCAGGGCCTGAGAGCGAAGGCTAATTACCCAGCTGCTGAGTGGCCCCCCACCCCTACCACTCTACCCCCAGCCCCAAGAGAGGGGGCCCTGGAGGCCTGCTGCTGGGAGAAGCTAGGACCTCCTTACTCTCCTATTGCAGGGCAGGACAGGGCAGGAAGTCCTTCCTGCTGTCTAACCTCCATTCTTTCCTCTGTCCTGCCCCTAGTGGTGCTGAATGGCAGACGCAATGACCGATGGTCCAGACTAGAAGGGACTTTGGGGCATCTCCTCTAGGGACAGGAAGGTACCAGACTTCTGACCTGAATTTAGAGATGTCCCTCTGGCTCTCACGGGATTGTAGAGGATGGTCTCTGCCAAGTGTCTCATTTTACAGGGCAGAAAACTGAGGTACAGGGAAAGAAAGGGACAGGTCCAAGGTCATGTGGGGCTGGTGGGGGAGCTAGGATCAGAACCTAGAGCTTCCTGTCTGTCTTTCTGTCTGTTTCAGTTTCTCCCCGTGTGTGCACAGGCCCTCATTAGCTGTCTTCCTCAACTGTGTCTCCATATATATTTATTTAAAGATTTTATTTTGTAATGTGTGCATGTACGTGTGTGTATCACATGAGTGCCTGGTGCCCTTGGAGGCCAAAAGAGGGTGTCAGTTCCCCTGGAACTGGAGTTACTGATGGTTGTGAGCTGCCATGTGGGTGTTGGGAACTAAACTTCCGTCCTTTGCGAGAGCAGCCAGTGCTCGTAACTGCTGAGCCTGTCTCTAGATCCCCCACTACACACACACACTTTGATTTTTGGAGACAGGGTCTCTCACTGAATCTGGACTTCGCCAATTTGGCTACACTGCCTGGTGGTCATTGGGCCCCAGGAATTCTCCTTCCTGTCTCCTTCCCGTGCTGGGAACACAAGTGTGTGCAGCAGGGGTGAAGATTTACTCAGGTCCAACAGTGCATTTTTCATTGTTTTGGTTTTTTTGTTTGGTTTTATTTTTGAGACAGGGTCTCACGGTGTAGCCCAGGCTGGCCTGGGACTCAGAATCTTTCTATCTTGGCCTCCTGAGTACTGGGATTCCAGGCATGTGACACCATACTCCCACCTTAGTTTCTATGTAACTCAGTCCTTACCCCCTGAGCAAGGCACCACCCTGTGTCCCCTGTGAGCTCCATCCTCAGGCCTGGGGCTGTGCAGCTTGTTCCACACACCGTTAGAAACTGATTGAGCAGCTTCTTGATCTCTCACCCAACTTGTACCTGCTGTCCCCTCTTCCCTCCTTCCCTGGCAGGTCACCAACTGTCCCATGTCACCTTATCCTGTCATGTTAGCAAGAAGGGCAAAGCCAAGGGTCTCAAAGGAGGAACCATCCCAGATACACAGATGTGCAGTAGGGCCCTGAGAGTTGGACTGACCTTGAGACTCTGACAGAGTTGGAGATGCAGGGACAGACAGACAGGAACCCAAGACAGACAAATAGAGACCATATGTTCAGTCCAGCAGGTGTATTTGTTGTTTTGGTTTTAGTTATTTTTCAGATAGGGTATCATGTAGTCCAGGCTAGCCTTCCACTTGATATGTAGTTGAGGATGACCTTGATTCCTCATCATCCTGCCTCTACCTCTCAAGTGCTGGCATTATAGACAAGTACCATCAAGGCTGGCAAGATGGAGCAGTTGGATAGATCCAGAAATAGAGGTAGATGTGGCCAAGACATGCTAGGACACAAGGACCTAGAGACATGCACAGGCTACAACCAACAAGGCGGAGAAGCACCAACTCAAAAAGCTCCAGGCATGGTGGCACACAACTTTAATCCCAGCACTCGATAGGCAGAGGCCAGCAGATCTCTGTGAGTTCAAGGCCAGCTTGGTCTACCTAGTTCTAGGTCAGCCAGTACTTAATAGTGAGACCTTGTCTCAAAAAAGAAAGGAAGGAAGGAAGAGAGGGAGGGAGGAAGGGAGGGAGGGAGGGAGGGAGGGAGGGAGGGAGGAAGGAAGGAAGGAAGGAAGGAAGGAAGGAAGGAAGGATACAGAGAAAAATACAAAGACAGCTACAGGCAGATAGGCTCTAGGGAAGCTCAGGGGCCTGGGAGAAATCAGGGCCCAAGCAGGAGAAGTCTGTGGCCAGAGCCCCGAGGTTAGCCCATGGGAAGCATAAGGTGGCATGACCGGGCTGTTCCAGAAGCTATGTGTAAGATGGGATAGGGACAGAGGAGCCCAGCTACACAGGAGTTAAGGCCACCTCTCCAGCCTTTGCCCTGGCTCCTCTCTCCCTCCCCGGCTCAGCTCCCTTTACCCAAGGCCCTGGCATTCCCCCACCCCCACCCCTGGTAACCAGACCCTGCTTCCTGCTGAGATTAAGGCCTGCCTGCCAGATTCCCTGGGGGGAAGAGGCACCATCTCCCCCAGGGCCTTCCAAAGCTTGTACTTGCCCTCAGTACCCTAGCAATCCTTGTGATTACGGGTTGCTCCTGTGGTAACGTTAAGGGGACCTTCATCCCTAAGGTTGGGGTGCCGGTGGAAAGCAATGGGAAACTTAGGGGAGGGGGCACAGCAGCGCGGGACTGGGATGGTGTCTAGGTCCAGAGGGTAAAAGTTACCTATCTTGAGAGGTGTTCAGAGTGGCAAAGAGTGACCCCAACCCAGGAATGAGAGTCCTTGACCTTGGAGTAAGCCCTGGGTCCTGGGTGCTGGGGATCCTGACCTCCTGCAGCTGTCACTGTTGGGGGTGGGGTGTGCTCTCCAGGTGCTTGTCATTGCCCTGCCCCCTCCCTGCTAATCCGATGGTTCCGGCCATAGCGATGCTCTCTGAAGGACTGGCAGTCTGGACCCAGAGCAGGGAGGGCTCCAGGGTGGGCGGATAACAGAGTGAGATGCCCAGAGAACTCTGGTAGGCTGGGTAGATGTGGGAGTAGAGCTGGAGGTGGGGCCTGGCTTGCGGGCTGATCTTGAGTGAGACTCTGCATGGCATGTCTGTGCACATGGGAGTAACCAGTCCATGCACAAGCTGATGGGTTGCCAGTCTGCTTCCGGGGGCCGAAGTGGGCTGAAGTGCTGGACAAGTCTGGGGCCCATGGTCATCTACCTAGCTAGGAGCCTTTGGGGTCAGGGACTGATCCTGAATTGAGTCCCCAGAGTTCCCAGGGCCTAGTTTATCGCAGCCCTTGGGGAACAGGGGTGGGAGGTGGGAAACAGTGTATGGGGTCGGGAGGGAGGCAAGCCTATCCGTCCTGAGACCAGTCTTCTGACAGAGGAGTTCTCTTCTGGCCCAAGGCTCTAGAAGGACTAGGATGACTGTGAGGGGCCCTTTGTGGAGCGGAGCAGCCACCTAAGCTAGAGAGAGGGTGGGGAAGGGAAGCAAAAGACAGGCAGACAGTTCAGCACAGCCTGGGCCTCCACTCTGCTCCTGCCTTAGGCCAAGGCTCTTAGCCTTTCTAGTCCAAGAGAGTCTTTTTCTCTGATAAGGAAACCAGTAGATCACCTGGCTAGTGAAGCTGAAGTTGGGGGGTTCCCACCAAGCCACCTGTGGAAGATGCCATTTTCCTCTGTTGGGCTTTTGGTACCCCCAAAGCCTTTTAGCCTCTGAGGTCTTTGCTCTCAGGCCACCTCTTCCTTGCTTCCCCCCTCTGGGGCCTGAGACTTTCTCACTGAGTCACAGTTAAGTATCTGACTTCATGGTTTCTTGACTCTGAATCTTTCATGAGCATATCCTGAGCCCGGCAAGCCTTCCTATGCCCTGCCTCACACACTGTTCTAGCCTCTGTGGTTCCAAAGGCAGAGACTTGGCTCCTGGTGCCCTGAGCTCTGGGCCACTGGCTGCACCCCCCTTTCCCCCTCAATCTGTTTCTTCCCTTCGCTGAACCCCTGGGATGGAGGGGTTGGCCCTGCACATGTTCAGGAGGGGACAAGGCCCGCTGGTGCATCTGAGGAGAGGAGCCATCTGGCTTCCAACGTCCCCCATCCCTTAGTCCCTGGCACTGTGAGTTTCTGGCACACTGAGATAGCAGACGAAGAGGAAGGGGCCTGGAAGCGGGGTGTGAGGCATCCCTGAAGGCCACTGTCACCTCAACCCAAGACGCTGACTAGTCTGTCAGGCCCCAGAATCGGCATGTCTAGGAGCAAGTCCCAGAAATCCACATGACAGCTTGCTAGACTAGGCGGTGGCCTGGAGGGATGATGGGGCTGTGTGGCCTTGCAGGAGGCCCTGGAACTCTATGTCTCAGACTGGAAAGAAGTCTGGAACACCTGGAGAACACCACAGAGTGCGGAGAGCCGGTGTCGAGTTTAGCAGCAGCCTCTCCCTGGTCCCCGGTTTTCAGATCTTTTCTAGGGGACTATCAGACTTTTCCTTTTCTGTGGTGTTGGTTATGGACCTGAGGCTCTTACACATGTCCGGTACGTCAGGAATGTGCTTTGCTACTAAGTCACACCCCAGCCCTTGGTAGTTCTAGGAAGAACACTGGACTGGGAGTCTGCACCGGACCCTCAGCCCTAGCTCAGTGGCAAAGAGGCCGTGTGACTTTTGAAGCATTCTGTCTCCCATGTTACCCATCCAGACTGACTTCTGCAATGGGATGCTGGCTGGATCCACCCTGGGTACCCATCCTGTGTTTCTTCACTCCTTCCCCATCAGGGCCAGCCTGTGGGTAGCATGTGCTAGCGGAATGAGAAGGGGCTGGGAGCAGCAGCCACAGGGAAGACAGGGGATCCCATGGGGCCTCCTCTCTTCCATCCTCTTTTCCCACCTCTCTAGCCCTGGGGACTGGGAAGGGGGTGAGGTGGCAGCAGGAAGAGGAGGTGTCGCTGCTAGGGCTCTTCTTCTCACCCAAGCTGGCATAGGGGCGGGCCTGGCAGTGGTGACACCAGGGCCACTCAGCCCCCGCTTTTCACAAGCACTTTCTTTTTTGGGTGGAAGAATTTAGAGAGAGTGGGGGGGGTGAGGATGGTGAGGAATCTAATGCTAATAAAGCAGGTTCCATGAACACACCGGATTATGGGGAGACCATGCTTAGGCCCCCTTTCTTTCATCGACATGTTCCCAGAACCACCCAGCTATGAAAATCATAGTCCCTTCTGCTCTGCACAGCTTTTTGGGAGCTTAGAACATTCTGTTCTGAAGCAGGGGGATGGATCACTTGACTTGAGGGTCAGCATGGAAGAGGGGCAGGATGGAGGAATGAGACGCCATTTGGCCTTTCATTATGGGACACTTAGTAAAAATGTTCCCCCGAGGAGTGCTTGGTGTTCAAAATCTTTCCTTCCTGGGAAAATCAGTCTTTCTGATGAATCTTAGAAGCCAATTTTTCACAACAGGTAGCCAAGGGTCCCAGAGTCACGCTCTTTCAAGCTTCCACCTTCTCAGGCATGGGGGAACAGAGGGAAGGGGGTGAGGAGGATGCCAACCTCAATTTCTGGTGCTATCATGTATCCAGGCCCATTCTCAAGAGATGCACTGGTTGTCTCTCCCCCACCCTCCCTGGGTCATGTCCGTCTCCTGGGGTCCCTAGCTTCACCTTCACCTGCCAGCTTGCCTCTTGGTTCAGCTCTAGTTGAGAGGAGAGTGTCCCTCTGGGCCCCTATGGGTGAAGCCCTATTGGGCTGGGACAGAAATGTAGTGATGAGGTCACCCCCCCCCCCCCGGGGAGAAGTAGGGTGGAGCAGAGGTGAGGGAAAGAAGTCACCCTTTTAACCAAATAAAACTATGTGGAAGTATTTTTCTGGAACATTCTTTAAAATGTAAATCTTTATATATTTGACGTGCAAAGAATCCATTACACCTTGCTGATTAAAAAAAATGAATCCACGTGACAAAACAGACTTCAATATTTATATGAAATTAGATGTGTGTGTGTGTGTGTGTGTGCATGTGCGCGTGCAAAGACAGAAACACAGGAGGATCTATACAAGAGGGACATCTGGAAGGGTGTTCTTTCAAAAATGTTAATACTGTCTGCTTTGGGGAGCTAGAACTGGGGGTAATCTGTATAACCTTGGTTTTCTGCATTGCCTAGATTTCCTATACAAAGATGGCGTAGTATTGGGTCCAGCAAGATGGCTCAGCAGGTGAAGGCACTTGCTGTCTAAGCCTGATGACCCGAGTTCGAGATCCAGCACCCACAAAAAAGACGGAAGGAGAGCACTGTTGTCCTCTGAACTCCAAATATGCACACATGCACACATGCCCACACATACACACAATAAATATATAACTTTTAGATGATGCTTTAATTTTTATTTACTTATTTTTGAGATAGGATCCCACGTGACCCAGGCTAGCCCAAATTGTGGAGAATGACCTTAAACTTTTGGTCCTCTACCTCCCCTCTCAAGTGCTGGGATTACAGGGTTTGGCTCCATACCTCATCTGTTCAATGCTGGGGATGGAACCAAAGCTTGGTGTATGCTAGGCAAGCACTCCATCAACTGAACTACATCCTCAGCCTCCAAGGATGTTTTTTCTTTCATAAGAAAACTCCCAATGGGGTTCATTTTCAACTGGGAGAAGAGGGATACTTCTCAAAACGTGTGGCTTACCTTAGCAGAACAGAACAGTGGAGGAAGGACACTCCTCCATCAGAGCGTGCGTGCGCTGGGCTATCAACCAGCTCTGAGTGCCTGCTAGCCACTTCGCTTCCTCTCTAACAGAATGGAAAATGCAGCGCACAGAGCCGCTGGTGTAAGGTTCACAGCCCCCCGCCCCCAATACGAATGTTTATTTCCCCCAGCCTACCCCATCAGGCCTGAGGGACTGACTTTCAGGCAAAGGAAGTGACTTACCCAGGTCCCACATACCCAAATCACAGGCAGAGTCAGCCCTGGGACTCTGAACACTGACAGCCAGAAGCGCTACTTCCCGTGTCTTTAACTGGCTGCTTCGCCACGTGAACGGGCTTTTGTGCGAGCATTTCAGCCAGCCCAGCCCACGGTGGGCTGCTTTGGGTGCAATGCTTTTGGGAGCTTGTTGTCCAACAGCTTCCAAATCGGCTCTTGGGCTAGAGGGACAAACATCATCCTCCGGCTGGGGTGGTGGTGGTGGTGATGAGGGGGCTCTAGCCAAAAGAAAGCAGGCAAACATTTCGTGCAAAGTCACGGAGCCTGGGCATACAGGAGGCAGCAACAAATATCTGTTGAATATGTAAAGTCTAAGTAGCTCCGAGCCTGCCAGAGCCGTGAGAATGCTCAGATGGTCCCATCTGGGGAAAGGGCCTTTGCTGTACCTTCCAGGATGGGCGGAATTTCCTGGGGAGAGAACCCGCTCGAGTTTCAGGTGGCAGGTTGACTCTCCCAGATTCGGGGCGCACAGAGACTTACTGGTCTCCACTGGGGGGGGGGGGGGGGGTTTAGTCCCCACCAAAAGCGAATTTGCGCGGTATTTGCCCCGGGGGGGCGGGGCGAGGCGGGGCGGGGCCGAGGTGGCGGGGTGAGGGGACCCAAGAAGCTTCATAAAGCCACAGCGAAGGCCGCCGCGCCGCTAGTAACTGCGGTCCGCTGGAGAGGGAGCCCCGGAGCCGCTGCGCGTCTCCCCAGCGCGCGCTCAGGGGCCAGGCGTCCCAGCCCGGGTTCGAGTGGCGTTCCACTCCTCCCCCGGACTCCACCCCCGACCCTCCCCAGTCTCCCCTGCCCCCACACCCTCTGGCCTCCTCGACGGCTGCGGGAAGGCGCCCAGCCCGCCGCGGATGGGCATCGTGGAGCCGGGCTGCGGAGACATGCTGACCGGCACCGAGCCGATGCCGAGTGACGAGGGCCGGGGGCCCGGAGCGGACCAGCAGCATCGCTTCTTCTATCCGGAGCCGGGCGCACAGGACCCGACCGATCGCCGTGCAGGTGGCAGCCTGGGGTCGCCCTATTCTGGGGGCGCCCTGGTGCCTGCCGCCCCGGGCCGCTTCCTCGGCGCCTACGCCTACCCGCCCCGGGCCCAGGCGGCTGGCTTCCCTGGACCGGGCGAGCCCTTCCCGCCGCCCGCGGGTGCCGAGGGCTACCCGCCTGGGGATGGCTACGCGGCCCCGGACCCGCGTGCCGGGCTCTACCCAGGGCCGCGAGAGGACTACGCACTGCCCGCGGGGCTGGAGGTGTCGGGGAAGCTGAGAGTCGCGCTCAGCAACCACCTGTTGTGGTCCAAGTTCAACCAGCACCAGACAGAGATGATCATCACTAAGCAAGGACGGTGAGTGTGGCGCGCGCAGAGCGCTGCGAGCTCGCAGGGCGGAGCAGGCGGGGGTCTGGCCTCCGTGGCCCGCCCGAACAAGGACTTTCCTTTTTTTTTTTCTTTTTCTTTTTCTTTTCTTTTTTTTTTAAATTCAAATTCTGAAGTTGC
>CABHPH010107364.1:0-12250 GCA_902168325.1 Peromyscus nudipes | reverse complement strand
ATTATAATAGAAAAGACTCTGACAGGCCCCAAACTAAGATTTACCAAAGTAAATCTACTTCAAAAAAATAAAATAATACTGAAGAACTGGGAAGATTGCTCAGTCAATAAGTACTTGTTACATAAGCATTAAGACCTAAGTTCAACCCTTGGTACCCATGAGAAAACCAAGTATGGTTTTCTTGTGACTCTCAGGGCCAAGGAGGCCAAGATAGATCCCTGAGGCTCAGTGGCCAGCTAGTCTAGACCAATTGTGGTGACACAGGTCTCAGAGAGAAACCCCGTCTTAAAGCAATGTGCATGGTTCCTAAAGAACAATGCTTCAGGTTGGCCTCAAGGTTACAAGCACTCATACACCACCCTTAGAAATGGCTGCTACAATGTTCCTTTGTTTCTTCTTAAAGACAAGGAGCAGTTCTAGGGAATACTTTGCCCAGTCTCCAACGGAAGCCACCGGGGCTCAAACTACTTTAATGATGGACAAAGAAATCAGCTTACTTGTTCCCATAGACAAAAACAAACAAACAAACAAACCACCACCACCAACAAAAACCTCCATCAGGATCATAGTCTTATTAATAGAGGTCCATTTTAAAATTCTGAACTGAAGAGAAAGCTAAGGTAATTGTACTATCTCAGGCAAGAACTTCCAGGGAAAAACACCAATGAGCATAGATAGGTTGATGTTGAGTTTTGTCTTCAACACCTTCCTACCTTGGCTGTCAGGGCTTCCCCCTGCTATCTTGACACCCTTCCTTCTTAAGAATCAGTGGCTTCACAAGAAAAACACATCTCAGTTAGTTATCACATTTGATTAAACACCTCACCCTGAAGTGTAAATAACTCATGGCTCCTCCTTTTGCAGAGATGTTTGCCCCCCTTAGCTCTACAGCAGCCCTCTCAAACAGTGGAATTTCAGCTATCAGGAAAACCCAGATAAGGTGGGTATTTTTGGAGGAAGGACTTCCCTCGAAGACTGTTTCTCAAGCCACATTGCTTTGGGACACTTATGACAGTGATTTATTGATGTCAAAAAGGGGACTGCACTGTTTTTGCGTATAAAATGTCTGTGTTTGCTTAGCTTAGCTGATTTCCTGGTATATCTTCAATATACTGACAGAACTCCATAGAAGAATGTTTATTTATTTTTCCTTCTTGCTTATACAAAATTTCTACCCTTTTGGAAGACCTTTTAAAAAATATTTCATAGCTGCATTGAAAAACAGCTGTGTAAATTCAAGAAATTTAATAGGAAAAACCAAAACATGTAGTGGGACAAAGGAAGACCAAATTTTTGAAACCAAAACCTGTAGAGATCAAAGCAAAAGACACGCACATACAGAGTTCAAAACACATGTGATTAACTAGGAATCTCACTGACTGAAAAGTCTAGCACTTAAAAAAAATCACAAACTTCTTACACATAGGCATAACACACATATGCATGCACTTAAACACACCTGTACCTATAAGTTAAAGCTTCCTGAATGTGAAAACAGAAATACATCTTTAGTACACAAAGCTAGTAAGCTCAACAGAACATTTTTCTGAGAGGTCTTCCTGTTAGCTCATCTATATCATATGTCATTGATTCATAACCATCCAAATTCATTGTCTTGAACACTTTACACTACTTGACTCCCAGTGTTATCGCCATAAGCAATGTGCACATAACATCAGAGTTCCCCATGGCTGACAGCATTCATTTGTTTTCTATTTATCCCTGAGACAGAAGAATTACAAAGTTGTGTGTAGGAAATGAAATATTTGTCCTGCACTAACTTCTTTATCTCTATTTACCCAATTTTTGGCTATCGTTTTTTTTTTAGATTACTCACAGCCAAGGGTCATATTTCCCTGAAGATAAATTTTCATCTTGGACCTGCTGTGAGCTGATGTCAGTGCAAATTGGTGCCAGGACAGTTTGAAAACGCTGGTAAAGAGGAAGTTTCTGTATTTTATTTCTGTATTATATTGTCCTGTTTTCCTGTGGGGAGAGCCAGGGGAGACTTGGAAGTGGGGCTCATTTTCCGCCTCGCTCATCTCCTGACAATGGATAGATATCTTCAACACCCCCCCACACTGCCCCTGTTGGCTAGACTTCAGTCTGATGATCTGTGAGCTGACCTCCTCTGTTCAAGCTCTGGATCCTAACACCCTCTGAAGCCTAGTGTTGCTCATGCTGGGGTGACCTGGGCTTAGGGTAATAGTGGTGCATACAGAGTTGTACCTACAAAGAAGGCCCACTCTGACTACAGTGGTGCTTCCTGTTCATTATCATCCTGTTTGGCATTGGATGTGTGTCCTCTCTGTGTGTCCACTGGAAGCCAAGTGTCATAGTTCAAAGATAACATTTTGCCCTGCCATTCTTCCATTTCAGAATGGACTCAAGCTTTCTGTATGGGTAAGCTCCATTTGGAGTCTGAGGGGAATTCCAAAGCCAAGAATGTTCTGTTTGTGAAGTAATCCTAGTAACGTGTGGAATTTTCATCACTGCGAATATTTTCTTCCTTGCAAAATCTAAATGTTGAAGAAAATGCAGGAAACTGGCAATTAGAATCCATTCCCCTCACAACAGCAGCAGGATATCAGTGAGAAAATATGTTCTTCAACTGGTGTAATAATTGTTGGCAATAAAATCTGGGGAGTGCTCGTGGGACACTCCATTTGACCTAGGGATGCTGTTCTCTCTCACAAAGAGGTCATATTTCAAGGGCTCGTTCACATGGTGTTTTGAATTCAGAGCCTGATTTCTGATTAAATGCTTGGGATAAACAAAGAGGCTAGGTTAAGCCTCACAACCCCTAATATGTAGTGTCTTTTACCTGCAGCAGTTACATAACAAACACTGAACATATGACAGAGTAAGAAAAACTACATTCTTTAGTCATAAAGCCTTTAATAAACAGTAAGCTTATTACACAAAAGGCCGAGTCTTCATAACTGGGTGCATTGGTTCCTACTCCCTTCTCCAGTTATTCAAAGATTGTACCTGGTGTTGGTAAGCACATACTGTCTGCCAGACACCACTCTATGCCTATGGGTGCTGTAACCAAAAATGACCTCAAATGACATACCACAAGGAAAAAAAAAACAGATAAACAGAAAGAAGAAAGGAGAAGGAGAAAACAAAGTACAACTTAAAACTCCTAAGAAGAAAATTTAGCCGGGCGGTGGTGGCGCACGCCTTTAATCCCAGCACTCGGGAGGCAGAGCCAGGTGGATCTCTGTGAGTTCAAGGCCAGCCTGGGCTACCAAGTGAGTTCCAGGAAAGGCGCAAAGCTACACAGAGAAACCCTGTCTCGAAAAACCAAAAAAAAAAAAAAAATTAAAGTCAAGTAAGTGATTAGGAAATAACGAAGGTATAGTAGCAGTTGTTGATTTTAGCTCTGAGAAAGTGTGGTAGTCAGGAGTTGAGGCAGGGTATGAAACTGGTTGTCCAGGTTTGCGTAGGAGCCAAATCCCAAGCAGAGACCACAGCTAGTGCTAATGCCCTGAGCGATGCCAAGTTTGCTTCAAATCAAATGAGAAATGACTTGGTGTCTCCTGCATAATAAGCAGGGAACAGACTCAAAAAAAACTCCAAGATGCAACATCTTTTAATTAAGTTCTCCTTACTCCCTAAGTGACTGCTCAACTTCTGCACTTCTCCTAGAGACAACCAGCAGTGCAGAATACTGGGATAAGTGATGTTTGTTCATCTATTTCTGGTATGCTCTAATTTATGCACAAACCAGGATCTAGGAATGTTTGTAATGTATAATCTCTTAGTTAATATGTAAGCATGTGTTTTTATATGTATATTTTATGGTGTGTTTTGTGGTACAGAAGTCTGAAAACCTTTTATTGTGCAATGGAGCCTATTTACAGAGAACAGGATATATAGTCCAAAGTAAGCAACTGTGGAACCACCCTTGATCAAAAGTAGAAGTCTGCTAGCTCTTCTAGTAGAACCTCTGGACACCACTGCCCCATTCTCTGTGAAGGAAAAGCACTTTTCTGAGTTTAAGTGGCAGTCCCAGTCAAGCATGGTGGCTCTCACTTGTTATCCCAGCTCTGGGAAGTCCAAGGCAAGGGGACTACTGCCAGGCCAGCCTGGGTAGAGTGAGACTCTCTCAGAAACAAACAAGCACACAAGTAAGCAAACAGCATTTCCTTGCCCTTTTGTGTCACCAAAAGGTGATAAATGGGCCTCCATATCCATTCCAGCTGCCAATGGTAAGACAACACATGTCCCACGTAGCCCTCTTTCTCCTCTCATCAACCTTGCCCAGCCAAGTTATTTAAGTGATGTATTCATTCTTCTTGAGGCATACTATATATGCAGTGAAGTGCTTGTGTCTAGAACAGAGTTCATAACTATTCACACTGCATGTGCTGTTACTGACAGAAACACCGGGTGTGTTCAGTCTCTGTGCAAGCTTTCTAGAGAGACTTGTAGCTCAGAAGCAGAATGCATGGCTCCAGTACTCCCATCGAAACCAGGCACAATCCAGGGAGGTCCCAGAAGCCTCTGTCTAAACTCTTTCTAAATGAAGACTGTTACCAGCCCTCCCTCCTTTTCCTCCTGTAGATGAAACAGACTTACAGATTGGTGATAAGAATCAGTGTCCAGTGAAAGACTTGTCGAGATCACCACCATGGTAAACCTTCAAAGCATACCAGGCCACATTACCCGGCAGTATAAAGAGACTGCCTGTCAGAGAGGCACAGCTCATGCTACCAACTCCCTTCTGTTTTCCATGAATAGAAGAGGTTTGCCCCCAATCTTACTGAAGGCTGGTTTTCTCCCTCCCGAGTGACTGGGAACAGGGGGACTTTATAAGATGTAGATTTAGAAGTATGGGCAGCAGGCTAATGGGCCATATCTCTGGTTAATAACTCCACTTGTTGATGCAGTAGGTGACTTGTAGCAGAATTTAGCTCTCCTAAATCCTTCTTTTCAAACAGTTAACCAATTAACTGATTGAAGTAATCAATTAATTAATCTGTATCACTCTATGACTTTCTCTGCTAGGTGATAGATAATAGTGAGGTATAAACACAATTATCCCTTCTAGTCACCAGAAGCTAATCAAGGCACAAATGTCTCTATTTCCTATTTTCTCAGACATTCTAACTAAATTTATATATGCTAATGTTCAATACTCATTTGCTAATAAAGGTGTTTACAAGTGAGTCAGAAATTCATGACATGGTATAATTAAACTTTATGTTATAATTATACTTAGACATTAACTGCATACTTTGAATACCCATCAGTATATTATTAATCTACACCTTTGCCTTCAACAAAACATCAAATGACCTACCAAACAAAACAACATGGGGCATTTTCTAAGGTATTCCTAAGGTCTGTGCATACATTTTGTGTATATCCTTTGGGCTTGCCCTTGAATTTTCCTGCTGTGTTTGAGATCAGTTGCTGAGGGTCTGTAGACCATAGCAGTTACAGGAAAACAAAGTCACACACAATTTGCAGACTTGGTTTGTATGACAGTAAGTGTGATATAATCCTTATTAGATAGTGATGGTAGAAAGCTGCAAATGCCACGACATGTACATGCAGGTTCTTGGTGGTCTAAATAGGATGCAAAACCTCTGATATAGCACACTTTCAAAACACTGACATGACATTTTTCATGTGAGAGCATTCAGTATCAGGGTACTTCTTTATAATAAGTGTCCTTTTTTAAAATGGGAAAAGGAAGTAAAAGACACATAGTAAATAGAGCTAGCCAAGTAAAGAGACGCTTTCTTCCAGGGTTCATGTGAATCCTGGGTGATCTTATGATGATGCACATTGATTCTGTAAGGTGGTGTCGTTCCCAAGTTAGAAATTTTTAAGTTGCTGTCTGATGTAGGAAAAAAGTGGACTGGAGAGTATGGGGAAGGAGCGAAGGTAAATTGCTCTTTGTTTCCTGTAGCCTTTCATGGGAAAGTGAATTCAAGGTATGGGATTCCTGTCTTTTAAGCACCGGTCTCTCTGACATAACGTGTCCCAAGTGGATTTCAAAGCCTGGCCTGTGCTTTTCCTCTCTTGACTCTCATGGAAATTAACTGTGGTCTTGCCAGTCTGTGCTTTGAGAAAATCACCTCTCTTTATTTTTGTGAGAACCTGCATCCCATAATAACAGTGGATCTCAGTGGGAGCAACATGAAAGCAAATTAACCCTTTAAATTACAGGGAGGAGACAGTAGTAAAGTCAGACCAGGTTGAAGTGGCGTCCCTTTCTCCTTTTCATAAGGTGAAGAACTCTTAAGACAATGAAATATTTGTGGAGAGGTGAAGCCCAGGGGGATCTTACTACCCTGAGATTCAGTTTCTCCTTGTAGCTGTCACTGGGTAAAATAAGGTTGGGCCAAAGCATGTGGGACAGACTCCTACCAATTAGAGGACAAAAAATATTAACCACATGAAAAAAAAAGGATTTACATTCTGCAGAGTCCTTGGTTTGTTCCAGAACTTTCTGACATTCTCAATAAGAAAAATTAACTTAGAGAAGTTAGAACCACTCTGCATGCTTCTATCTTAACTGAACAGCAGAGCTTGGGAATGTGAACTCAGCTCTCTCTGATTCTTTAAACAATGAAACTATTTCCCAGGCTGAAGGCTCTATGCTCATTTGCAGGCAAATCAGTTCTTTGACATTGTGCTTGACATAAGTTGTCACATACATGAAGAAACCTTAGTCACGAATTGTTCATAAATGAAGGAACATATTTATACCACCGAAATCTATAGGCTTCAGAAGAAATCCAAAAATGCTATTAACAATTGTGTGCTGTGCTTCAGAGAAGCACATACTGCAAATTTGGTGTCATAGAAAGCTCTGGTCAAGATACATGCCTTAGAGTTTCTCATCTTCTTTGAGAACTTTCTTGGTCATGTATATCTTTCAGTTTCTTCCAACACAATCAAAGCAGCAAAAAGGAACTTCCAATGATGCCAGTTCTCTGGTGTTGTAAGGTTTTATGAGTTTTAAGTATATCTCCTTGCAACAAAGCAGAGAAAGGAGGCTGGGTGAAAGGTAGTTTCTCTAGGAAGAAAACCTAAATGTGAGTCAAGGCCATGTTAGGTGCTTCAACACAGAACACACACACACACACACACACACACACACACACACACACACTTGAATGCACTCAAGTGTGCACATGCACACCCACATGCACAGTGATTCTATGGCTCAGAAGTGTTAGAAAACATGATGTAGAATGTGTCCTGCAATACATGAAGCTGCCACCGTTTGTTGACTCTGGTATGGTTTTTCCTCTCTGAACCTCTACTAACAGTTGATATACTTGCCCTAGGTGATGAATGGAGACAAAACTGCTGAGAAAGTAAGCAAGGAAAATACATATCCATGAATATACAGGTCCTTCCGTAACCATATAAAAACAAGCACATGGAAGCAAGAGAAAATGTGCAGAGAGTGATGAGTCAGAATTTTCAGACAGCATTTTACTTAGAATGTCACAGAGCTTCCATATCCTCATCCACTTGGTTACATTTTTCCTACTTATAAAAAAAAACGCTCAAAATATTTATGTGGAAAAACTGTCTTAAAAACTCTTGAAATTATTTTGTTAATAGGTAGTGTGAATATTTTTAAAACAAAAGGCCTAGGTATTTGAATTTTGTGGAATGAAAATTTATCTTCGGGGCTGGAGAGATGGCTCAGCAGTT
Source organism: Peromyscus nudipes (assembly GCA_902168325.1). Classification (NCBI taxonomy): domain Eukaryota; kingdom Metazoa; phylum Chordata; class Mammalia; order Rodentia; family Cricetidae; genus Peromyscus; species Peromyscus nudipes. The sequence continues at coordinate 4,561 of CABHPH010107364.1, read as the reverse complement.
AAGAACACTGGCTGCTCTTCTAGAAGACCTGGGTTCAATTCTCAGCACCCACAATGCAGCGAATAGTTGTCTGTAACCTCAGTTTCAGGGGACCTGAAACCCTTACAAGGACATACATAGAGGCAAAACACCAATGCTCATAAAATAAAAATTAAAAAAATAAAGGAAAAATGATCTCCATTTGTAGAATAAAAATCCAAAAATCCTGAATTTGTCTTCTGCTGTGCAGTCTGGGACTTAAAATGCCTTTCATTTCTATACTTGTGACAAAACAGAACAACAAGCCAAAAACCAAAAAGGCCCAAAAATGCTTTCTTTAGAAATCAAGAGACTGGAAAGAAAAAGAGAAGAGATAGTATCTCAAAACAAGAAAGCCCTAAAGCATGAAAGATGGCTCCTACTGTCCAAGCAATAACAATACAAATAAATGGGCTGAGTGCCCCATTGATACAGCACAAATATCTCTTTGAAATTCTTTTACTACTGTCTTCTCAGGGTGGGACATTTCAATGGTTTTTTTTGTCCATCTTCCTGTACTTTCTATTCTTCCTTAAGAGAACAGATTATAGTTGCTTTCTTTTTATTACCTTGGGGCTAGGAATGGAACACAAATAAGAAGCTGTGAAAGACTGTTTCAAAGATCAACGTCTACTGGACTATATGCCTAGTGGACATCCTGGATGTAGACTGCCCACATGGAAGAACTCAAGACCAACATGACCTGTATGCTGGCTACTGTGGAGATCTAATGACTGTACAGTTTAGTACCATCTTAGAAAGGCAAAGACTAGAACTTTCTGGACAGCGGTAGAGATTCTTCCTTTTCCTACCCTTGATGGGCAGGTCATCTCCCCTTCTCTCCTATCTACTCCTGATTTCAGGGACTCTTCTGAAAGTTTCCTGCCATGGTCACTTTTCCAGGAGCTCAAAAGAGCATGGTGGTCTATTTATTTTGATAAATCTGTCAGTGGGGCAATAAAAGAGATTGTCAGTGCTGGAAATTTTCTTCTCAGTAAGGACCCTACTCTTTATTATAGATTCCAGTTCTTTGGTTTTCAGAACAAGCTTTTCCTGGCTTTTAAAAAAAATCTCACAGAACAATTTCCCACGGAAATCAAGAATTTTAAAGATGAGTATAAGAATGAGGATAGAAGGATGATTTTATTTTGGTCTGAAAGTCAGACTTATATAGGAAAGACTATTCTAAGTTCTTCCCACAATCTCTCCTAATCTCTTATAGCCATGGTGACTAAATACAACCTAGGTTAGATTTTGCACAGAATGTAATTGCAGCTTCAAATCCCTGGGAGCAAGAATGTGTTTAACCATATTGAGAAAAATCACTTGCAATGGATTTTAGGTATACTACTTTTTGGTGGTAGTGATGGGCTCCTGCCTCTGCCTTACCTCTTAAAGGGAGATGAAAGACTCAGCTTCAGTGCATGAGTCATAACTGAATGTGGGGAAGCAAATGATGGAAGCTAAACTGGCCCAGATAAGCAAGGACGGAAGTGCCCATCCTGGTCATGCACAAACAAGTAACCATCCTCAAGGCATAGGAACTGCATTCTGTAAACCCCAGTCAGTAACACATCTAGACTTTCATTCTAAATAGATGTACTTAAAGGGAAAGGATAGTCTTCTACCTACTACAGAGTCAACTGTTGCCCAACTATAGAGGAAGAGCTGACAAAAAATAGCAAAAAAAAAAAAATTGAAATATTGTAGACAAGTGGAATATGATGATGAACTTTTTATATGAAGGCATTCAGGAAAGCAGATTGCTCAAATATAGTATCATCTGTACTGTTTTGGTTGTATACAACTGAGGTACAATCTTGAATTTTAAATATATGGTTAAAAATTATCTCTGTATATAAAAACAAAAACAAAAACACAGATATAGATATTTAGTTTTCAAGCTTGCTCAAGTAAACTGCTTTGAGGTTCGAGTTTATTTCAGTGGTAGAGCACATGTCTGGCACACACATGGCTGAGTATTCAGTCCTCAGTACAGGAAGTAGAGTTATACAATGGATAATTTAACCCAAATTCCTGCTGCCATTTTAAAACATTTACACTAATGCTTTCTGAGAAAAAGCAGCAAGACAGCTGCATTAGAGTTTCACCAGAGATAGATTCTTATTATAAATCATCATAAATCTTGCAATATTGGTAGCATTAGGCAGGAGAAATCACCATTAATTTTAAGCCAACTTTCAAAACGTAAATATTTGGCATTATTTACTTCTAATTTCTGAATAAAGCAAAAATAAACAACAACAACAACAAAAACAGCAACAAAAACCAGCATAAACTGGACTTGGAGTTTTAAAAATAAAACAGCAACATGTAGATTCTTTGGTTTCTAGAATATGCTACGCTTATATTAATATGTATGTTCTTGATAACTGTTTAGATATGTGTGTGTGCGTGTTTGTGTACATGTGAGTGCACGAAAGTTCGTGCATGCCTCTGTGTGTGTGTGTGTGTGTGTGTGTGTGTGTGTGTGTGTGTGTGTGTGTGTACCAAGACTTCCCTCTAGAAATATCGTTTAATTTTCTTCTGATGTATCCAAATTATTTTCCCCATGATGGGCAAGATTTTTCTCTATGTTGTATGATGTAAAAAGAGATCACCTGACCTAGTGGTTCCTAAAACCTGGCTACATATCAAAATCATCTGAGACATTTCAGAGCATTTAGCATTTATGCCCCATGCCCAAAGATTTTGATTTGTTGGCCTAAATGTAGCCTGGTCTTCGGACTTTTAAAAGAGACCATGGTAACCCAGTATATACAAAGGCTTGGAGCAATCCACCTAGACTCTTTGGATCTCATATTGTTTACCTGTTCATGTAGCTGGGGCTGAAAGCCCTTGAAGGTGTGAGATAAGGGACCAGCTTTCTGCAACAGGTTCTGGAGAACTCTGGCTTTCTGTGCCCCTTAGGAGGCATCAGATGGGGATCTCTGATAACATTACTTTGGGAATAAACATGTAAACCACATTGGTTGAGTGAACGGTGATGGTCTTAATGAATGAATCTATCAATCTATCAACCCATATTCAAGAGTGCTGGTTCAGATCCACCTCCACCACCCACTAATTATGAATCAGTGCTCATCACTTACCTCACCAGGGCTCAGTTTCCCCCTCTGTGAAAACTGGTTCACCAGATCTCCAGTGAGATGCATTATATGCTCAAATTCGAGGACCTCATGGCCAGAAAAATCTCTGAGATCCCATCTAATTTTAGGATTCCATGAGTCAAAGGGAACAGATGATCTTATCTCGCTCACTCAAGACTGCACTATAGGGGGGATGCTTAATTGGTCTAATTTTGCAATGAATCATCATTAAGCCTCTAGGCATTGTAGCTGTAGACTGTGATTGTTCTCTCTAGTGGTTAAGACTCATTTTACTCCTAAAAGCTTTGTAAAATATTATCTTCCTTACTGTTGTGAATATAGACAGCAGAGCCTCAGACAGACTGATTCATAGCTACTGTTTCTCAGGCTCATAACTACAGACGACAATCAACACAGGCCTTCCTTGCCTTCAGCTTTCTTTCTGCCAGCAGACTGTCTGGACCTTGCCCGGACAGTCTCTGAGCATTAATGAATGCTGCATTCACTTCACTGGATACCAGAATGACTAACCCAGAGAGTATTTGGGCAGCCTACAGTGATTGTCCTCTTATGCCATCTATCCCATTTTTCTCATGTTAGCTTGGATGTAATGACAGCACATCAAATGCCGCATGACCAGAAAGAATTCACTCTCAAGGAGAAGTGTGAATGTGCTGAGGTTCCTGAGCACTGTCCATGGAGTGATTTAGAGAATTGTGCTTCATTGAAACCAATCTGCTAATGTAGTCTTGCAAATCTCTAAAATACCTGTGTATTAAATGGTTTTTCAGAGAAGGAAAAATTACTTCAGATGCTTCAGATTGTCTACCGATAGGTCACAAGATAATTTTATCCTGAAGACTATTTTTTTGTTAATAAAGTTTTATTGGCTACAGCTACACCACTTATCTACAAAAGCTTTCTTAGTAAAATGGTAGTGCTGACGAGATATAACAGAGTGTTTGAAATGAGGACCCTAATATATTTACAATCAAACACATTGACATAAGCACCTTTCAAAAAATTGGTTTCTTCTTCTCTGCCCTCTTTCCTCCTATCTTTCCTTCTCTTCTTCCTTACTCCCCATCTTGTCCTTAATCAATTCATACACATTCAATTATCAAAGCAATGAAATGAATACTGTGAGAAATGCAATGAAACAAAAAAATCAATCAATCAAACAAAAAAATGTGGGTACCATCAAAATTGATAAAGGTTTGATTTGAACAAGAGAGATCTCTTAATTAGAAGAGGTGATAGTTCATCAACCAGCATGAACATCCAATGTAAACTAACTTATACCATTAACACATGCCTTTTCATTTAATCAGATAATAACTTGCCAAAAGGAACATCCCCAAAATTAGTCTTGGGGAAAGGTTTTTGTTTTCGTCTTTTAGGAGAATAAAGCCTAAGGAATCTGAAGAACACTG
>CABHPH010107363.1:0-12356 GCA_902168325.1 Peromyscus nudipes | reverse complement strand
TAAAATCCCCTTGACATGGCCCAGGAGGCTCCATCTAAATGGCCCCACCATTTCCAGCTCCTGCGCGACCACATTGGTCTTTGCTTTCTGCACTTCCTCTCAGATCCTTGAATGTGCAGGGTCTTTCTCACCACATGGCTTGGGCGCAACTCTTCCCCCAGTGAGAACTCCACATCAGACCCCCATCGTCCCCTAGTCTGCTTCTCGCACTTGCCTGTTAACCTCAGGTTTGCTTTCTGAGGCTTCACATTCTGTGGTTTCACCAGCCGTGGTCAGCTGTTCTCCAAAAATAGCAAATGGAAAGTTCCAGAAGCAAACAATTGGTAAGTTTTAAGTTACAGTCCTTTCCTAGCAATGTGATAAATCTTACTGTACTCATTGTCCAGTGAATCCACTCTGTGGACTGTTGTTGGTTGTTTTTTTACTCTTTACCCTTTTGGCTTTTTAACTCTTTTGAGTGGTCCACCACCCACTCCCAAATAAATCACACAGAGGCTTATTCTTAATTACAAATGCCTGGCCAGCTTTTCTTAACTTAAATTATCCTGTCTACCTTTTTCCTTTGGGCTTTTTCCTTTCTCTTACTTCTGTAAATCTTACTTTCACTCTTACGCTGTTCTTTCTCCTCCCCAGATTTCTCCTCCTATTTATCCTCTCTGCCTGCCAGCCCCGCCTATCCTTTCTCCTGCCTTGCTATTGGCCGTTCAGGTCTTTATTAGACCAGGTGTTTTAGACAGGCACAGTAACACAGCTTTACAGAGTTAAACAAATGCAACATAAACAAAAGTAACACACCTTAAAATAATATTCTACAACAGTAGAACTTACCCAGTCCAGGCTGTATCCACCAGGCACCTGGTGACTGTCTTACTCACCAAGTCAATGGTTATGGAATTGCAGTGTGCATGCATAGAGCTTGGTGCTATCTGTGTTTCGAGTGTCCGCTGGGCATGGGCGTCTATCTATCTGCTGTAGATAAAGAGGGCATTCTACAGTTTGTGTTCTTGTGGGAACCCACAAAGTTTTCCTAGTGAGATCTGAGCTTGTTGCATTAGGGGATGGCTTGACCATGTGCACGGTCACCAGGTGTCTGGAAGGGTCTGCACTTGGCTGTGCTGGGGGGAGGTCTTTTGTTCCACCCCTTGGCATTTCTTTAAAAGCCCTTTAGTAGAGACAGAAGGGGCTGGTGGGTTTGGACCCAGGCCCTCCTGAGGCTATCCTGTGTTTTCTATCTGTCTCTCTCCTCTATACTTCTATCTACATATTCCTTATTTCTCCCTGCTCAAGAGTACCCTGGGGGAATAAGAAGCTGGTCCCTCATGTTCTTTTTGTTTTATTCCCTGTCATCCAAGCAAGTTTTGCAAATAGTTTAAATACTTACCAACTCTTTTTCTCCCTTACTCCCTTCCTCTCCCTCTGTCTCCACAGTCCTGTGGAAGGGATGCACTTTGATGGATTAATCCTTAAACCTTACGCTCGCCTACCCTTCCTCCATAGCTACTGCAGAGTCTCGCCAAAGAACAGACTTAGAGTGAAGAGTTGCTTGTTGTCTTGCTCATGACCGCATGGTTGAGGTTTCCTGCCCCAGTGTCCTCAGGCTTGTGGGTGCTAGCTGGTCCTTACAGCAGCAACGTCCTCGTGAGACTGGTGTAACAGGTTCTCCTGGAGACGTCTCAGAAGAGCCAGTGTCCCATCTGCCGTGATAATTCAGTGGGGGAAGAGAATGCTAGCCCAAGTGCTACAAGCCAGAGACTAGAATGTTCTATGCATTTCCAAAGACTCTGGGCCTCTGAAGCATGGTAGAGGTCCCATTTCAAAGGGAGGCTCTTCAAGTTCAAAGTCAAAGCTAATTTTGTTTAAAATATATATATATATATATATATATATATATATATATATATATATATATATATTTCTAGGAAGTACTTATACTCTAGATTTAAAAAAAATATCACTTTCATTTCCCTTTTCTACATTTCCATTTTATCAGCAGACCACAGCATTTCTGACATCTGCACAGACCATTTTTGACACACTGGAAGAGAGCGGAGCCTTCAAAAGCTTGAGTGGGCCCTAAGCCCACTCTCAAGTTCAAAGCCTCTCAGCTCCTTTGCAAGTACTTGTTCCACAGAAATAAAAACGGGTTTGCCTCAGTCTGGTTGCCCTAATCACTTTGCTTCTTAGCTGGGACAGAGGCAAAGACCCAATCCTTATTTAACAAGGGTGCTTACAAGTCTGTGTTCACTAGCTCTTTGGCCAACAGAAATAAAAGAGGAGCCCTTAGCTCCTCCTAGCATTAGAGTTCAGTCATTACAGGGAAAACACAGACGCTAACTGGAGCTTAGCTGGTTGACTGGGGAGATTGGAGGGGCAGAAGCCTGAGGTCTCCTCTGTGGCCCTTCTTATCCCTCTCATCCATCTGTGCTGTCAACCATGTTCTGGCTGGGAGGTAATTTCATCCTTGCTGTGCTTTCTAAAAGCTATCAATTCTTCTGACAGTTAATAATGTCACAATGGGATGGCATTCAAGGTCAAGGCTCACCAATATCCTAAAATATACCACTGGGGAGGGGGGCATCATTAATAATAATGAAAATAATAATAGAAAAGTATTCAAATATTCACTCATCTTCAGCCTGGTTTCTTTTAGACTCTTAATATCTTCCATAATTTAAGACCCATTAGTTTATGTTAATCTCAATCTAAATTCAAAGCCGATTTCCTTTGCAGGACACTTGGAAGGCAGACCCAAGGATTGAATTCTAATCATAGTGTGACGGTAGGTCAATGCATTTACCACCATATAAAACACTTCCCTCACCAACACAAGGCAATAGCTCATTCTTCATAGATGTTTCAGAAAGCATTGAAGGTGAGTGTACTTAGGCGGGTGTAAAAACCATTTACAACGTGCCTTATTTTACTGTCGTCCTTCCTCGTCTTATCCTGAGAATGTTTTTACTCTAAAAAATTCACTGCAACTTCAAACATACAAATCAAGCGGGATTTTTAAAAAAAAAAACAAAACAAAAAAACTGCGGGTTGGAAAAGGCAAGGGCACACCATGTGTAGATCTCTCCCTTTGCAGTCTGGGAGAGGAGCTGATGGGCTTGTGGGAGGGGCATCTGCTGATTGTGGATGACTGACCACAGCAAGCACAGAGGGAGGCCCCTTGAGTATGCCTCTTTCTATAACATTTCCTTTACAGACCCTCCTGTGACGACATTTAATGCATCCTAATGCCAACGTGTTTGTATATTTGGTTAAGACATTTTCAGACTGTATCCATGTGAGATGGGTTCTTAGTGAATGAATGGTGCCTCCTTCTGCTGTGACCTAGCCTGTCCCCAACTTTTCACATGGTCCATCCTTGCTCTGACTCATGTGGAAAAGGACATTAGCCTGCAAATGGGCAGCTCCAAAGAGGCTGTGACTCTCCCCCAGCTGAAGAGACCCCTACACCAAACCCTTTGCTGCCCAAGAGCTTCTAACAGCCTGGTGTTCCCATGGGCCAGGTCTGTGTGTGGAGAGAGATGACAGAGAACTGGGAACAGAAAGTGGAAGGGATAGTGTTGGAGATACACCCCTAATAGGAGGGATGGAGGGAGAGTCTCTCAAGTCTTCAATCTACCAGGGGAGTCACTTCTGTGGCTAGGGGTTGGGGCTGGGGAGGGAGGGAGGGAAGGAGGCAGGGATCTTTGAGAAGGCAAGCCAGATAGAAAGTTTTATTTTTAGTGGCCTCATACTTAATCATTTAATGAATGATTTAATGAATGGTTAAAAGTGATACAAATGTTCAGAATTCTATAACTAACTACTGAAGCCATGAGCAAATAGCACCATTCAAGCCAATGAGTGCATGTGTTCTGTGGGTTTTGAGGATAGTAGAAGCTTTATTAGTGCCTGATTCAAAAGAAATGAGATTTTCAAATGCCTGTATTGCCCCAGAAATGTTATTTTCCCACTAGAATGAAGACAATGTATCCCTTGGTATAAGATATTTACATTGAGCTCATTCCCCACATAACCATGTATGTTCTTTAATAGAAAGACAAACGAATAAATGTTCTCATAATTGTAAAGTTGACAACTTTAAAAATTATCAAAATACCCTAATCTATAAAAGCATGAACATAATAATGAGAATTTAGCTGAAATAAGAACTGGATGGTGTATGTAGACCGTATGCTTCTAGTCATAAAGGTAAGTCATTAATGGCAGTCTGGGTTGTAACATGTTTATCTCCCAGGTCACTCAACAAAGTTGCATGAATTATTCTCTTGATTTCCACAAAGTTTTCCAAATTTCACACTGTGCTAATTTTCAGGACTCTATGGGATATAGTTTAGTTACTTTGACTCCATTCTTGTGTGTCATATGAATAAAAAGATAAGAGATGAAAATCAGTCCATGTAACAAGTAAGCCATTATGCATTTCCCACATCTGAAGAACAAGCCTGCACTCAAGCGGACCCCAAATCTCTGCAGACTGAGGTAGATGGAGCCCAGGGGCCACTAAAGGTGGCACAGGAAGTGACTGTTACTGTCTATATAGTAACTTCTGCCACTCCTGGGACAAAATAGTAACAAAAGCTAAGTACAAAGAAAGGGTTTATTTTGGCTCACAGTTTGATGGTACAGTCCACCCTGGTAGGGGAGGCATCATGGGGTGGTTGGAGTGTGATGCAACTGGTCACGTTGTCTCTATGGTCAGGAAGCAGAAGGAGATGCATACTGGTGTGGGGGAGCCCACAGAGGCTCCCTAGTAAGGCCTTACTCAAGCTCAGAAAGACTGAGCTTGCTTTGCCCAGCAGGGCTGTGTAATAGGATGATTTGGCCAAAGGCGTGGTTGCCAGGTGCTTTGAAGGGTCTACACTTGTTGATACTTTATACTTTGACCTTGGGACGGGGAGGTCTTTTGCCCCTCCTCTTGCTGATGTATAAAAGGTCCATTATGAATAAAGTCAGGGCAACTGGGTATTGACTCAGGGCCCTCCTGAAGTTATTATGTGTCTCTGTCTTTATCTTTGTCTAGGCCTATTTCTGTCTAATACTTCTTCTTCATTCCTCAATCCTCCCCCGAAGAGCCCTTCAACAGGTCAGAGCTGGCTTCCAACACTGGTGCCCAGCCCTCGAAGGATCTCTTCTTCTTCTTCTTCTTCTTCTTCTTCTTCTTCTTCTTCTTCTTCTTCTTCTTCTTCTTCTTCCTCTTCCTCTTCCTCTTCCTCCTCCTCCCTCTCCTCCTCCTCTTCTTCCTGTTCTTCTTCTTCCTCTTCCTCTTCTTCTTGTTCTTCTTCTTCCTCTTCTTCCTCTTCCTCTTCTTCCTCTTCCTCTTCTTCCTCTTCCTCTTCTTCCTCTTCTTCTTCCTCTTCTTCTTCTTCCTCTTCCTCTTTTTCTTCCTCCTCCTTCTCTTCTTCTTCCTCTTCTTCTTCTTCCTCTTTCTCTCCCCCTTCTTGTTTCAGTCTCAGACCTGATCTTATGAAATGATGCCATCAACATTCAGGGTGAGTCTCCTCAGTTAAATGTTTCTGGAAATACCTTCATAGCTACACCTGAGATATGTTTCCATGATGATTCTAAAACTAGTGAGGTTGATAATGAGGGTTATCCACCACACTATCTGCTAATACATGCATGCTGCCAAGCCCTCTGCTGGGTCCACTCACACCTTTTTCAGACGACTAATATCAACTCTGCAAAGTTGCCATTATTCCCACATAATGTCTGACCCTTAAGGGTGGTAAACCTGAGGCCCAAATGACTCAAAACTTATTGTCTCAAGAGTCAGTAAGAATTTAATCAAAGTCTGGGTAAACAAACTCTTTTAACTGCAAGCCTCATCTCTTTTCATAATTCAGTTGGTCAATGGCTGCAGGCCTGAATGTTTTGATAGTGCTCTGGACTCATAATGACTCAAATGGAAATGAAAGAAATGAAATTCAAAAGTATTGTGATATTATTTATCTCAAGACTTGTATAAGCATGTCATATTGAGGGATATAACTGAAATTCTGAGGCTAATATAAGTGTCATATTAAAGACAGGAAGTTGCTTCAATATGCTTCCAACTCGCCACTACACTTTTTTTTTTAACATAATAAAATATAATGTAGACAACATCAGTTTAAAAAAAAAAGAAATTAACCTTACTCTTCGACTGAGCTTCCATGTCAGAGGGGAGGAGAGTTGGGTGATAACCTAGCGATTCACCAGAGGCTGTGGCTTCACCTGGTGATGTTGGAGGGTGGCAGACTCTTAAAGTGGGGTCTGGGGCCTGGTAAGAAACGTTCAGCTCATTTGGGGGAATTCGGCCACGGAGATGGACAGTGCTGGTCACAAGAGAATGTGACGTCCTCTGCCCTGGGAGTTTTCCATGGAGCATTTAGAGTTGGTAACTAAGTTAAATGGTACCCCATTATGTCCTTTTTTTTTTCTCTGTAGCTAAAAATATAAAAAAAAATGTTTTTTTGTTTGTTTGTGTTTTTGTTTTTTCAAGACAGAATTACTTTGTGTAGTTTTGTTGCCTGTCCTGGATCTCACTTTGTAGACCAGGCTGGCCTCGAAATCACAGAGATCCTCCTGGCTCTGCCTCCTGAGTGCTGGGATTAAAGGCGTGCGCCACCGCCACCCGGCAAATTTATTTTAGGCAATGCTTCATGTAGCCCGGACTGGCCTTGACTTCTCTATGTAGTCAAGGATGACCTTGCCTTTATGACCCTCTTGCCTTAAATGCTGGCATCTCCTGACTTCAAAACTGATACTTTAATGGTTGATTTCAATCACTATCCAGAGAGAGCCACGTGCATGTGGTTGATGAAGCTTTTGACTTTTCTCTCATCTACTCGGCACTTTGTTTATCAGGTTCACCTGTTAACCTAAAGCTCATAACCGCCTGTTGCTCACGTCAACAGCCTGGTGTGTGGTACAAGAACCCGTAATGGGCTGGCTGCTGTTGTGATCGGGTTCTGCGGCAGTTCAAGTCTGGCAGGTATGTAGGGGTATTAGGGCCACTGGGACCATCTTAGATGTTTTATGTTTGCTTGATGTGTTCTGGTTCTCAAGGAAGCCACCCTGGATTTGTCCCCTTGTGGTTGTGGTTTGTCTTAAGCAGCAAGTGAGACGTTCTGCAATGTGTCCTCAAGCACAGACTTTGATTGAACACGTTGCTCTGACACATTGCACTGGCCAGAGAAGTCACAAGGGAAATCCGGGTTCAAGAGAAAGGAATATAGACCCCACTTTTTGATGACAGAAATTTCAGAGCCGGAGTGTAAAGGGTACAGCTGAGCATGGAGAATAGTCTGCCATGGTAGGAACCATGTTGTGGCAGATTAGGAAAGCCAAAATTGGTGAGAGCTTCTAACCCCAAATTTGGTAAAGCCACATCAAGAGCTTGATATCAGCCAGAGTGGGAGTACTCACACCATGGCAACCAGCAAGTGCTATAAATGAATCAGTCACTAATCATCTACAGCATAGTGCCAGCTGGCCTTTATTCATATAAAACATGACAAACGCCACTGCCTGGAAAGAGCTGAAGATTTCTCTCATGATGGAAAAATAAATATTGCTGGGGAGGGGAGAGGTTCCCCTGGCATCTTTTCCATCTCCAGTGTCTCCGAGATGCTGATAGCTAAGTTGGACAGAGGAAGAGACACGTGAGAAAAAGAGAAAGTGGTTCTCAACTTATTCTACAGCTTGTGACGTTCATCAGGTTCAGACTTGACCTGCTCTCCATCAAATATATAGATGTTTCACCACCTTTTGTGGCTTTAGCAAGATGTTAGAAATGGAAGCCACTCTATGTTCTGGAATGCTGCCCCTCACCTTTCTGTTCTGGGTCAATATTTACCACTGTGCCCCGTGCAAGAGAGATCTGCTCCCCCATTGTGCACGGTGATGGTGGAAGTCACATTGCTTTTCACTATGGAGTAAGAAATGGGATAGAATGAGATGATTCTGAATAGCGTGCTCTGTGGAGGAGAACAGAGGGAACAAGAAGAAGCCTGCAGAGCTGCTCTTGCTGGTGCAGTCATGCAATGCAGTACTCAGGGCTCCTAGAGCTTGTGGAATGCAAAATCCCAGGTCCTACCAAGATCTGAATTCCAATCTGCATGTAAACAAGATTCCTGGTAGTTCTGTGGACATTAGAGTTTGAGAGTGATCTATGTGGTGGTTTATTCATGGAGCCAGCAATTATCATTTTCTTGTAGAGCATGCATGTCGATCTTTTGTTGTTCTATGTGTGTGCGTGTGTGTGGGGGGTACCTACACGTGTGTATGCATGTAGACACATGAAAGTGAAGGCCTGAGGCTGACAGTGGATGTCTTCATCTCTCTCCACCCTACACACTGAGACAGGGTCTCTCACTTAAACTCGGAGCTGATCAATCCCGCTAGCCACCTTGCTTTGGGGATTCCTTCTCTGCCTCCCAAGGGCTGGGATTTCAGGCTGTCTGCCCACTGGCCCTGCCCTTACATGGGTGGGGGGGGGGCAGAATTTCCATCCTCAAGCTGCATGGCTGATGCTTCACTGGCTGCATTGTCTTCCCAGCACCACAAGTCACTCTTGCTTATACTCCCTTTTAATTCCTAGTCTGTTTTTCTGCTCGTAGATTTCCATTTAAGTCCATGCGTCATGAACAGCTCAGTCTTTTCAGGAACCATGTTTTCATAACCCCTGTATTAGAAAACTATGTATTAATGTGTCTAAAATAGTGATATGGCTCCATTGGGTGCAAGGGACAGTGAGAACTAGCACCTCATCCACAATGGCAGAAACATCTAGACATAAAATGTGGGAAAAATCCAGATTAAGCTACATCAGCATGCTCTTGGGTACTGTGGTGGTTGAAATGGGAATTTACCCCATAGGCTCATATATTTGCATGCTTAGTCAACAGGGAGTGGAACTATTTGAGCATTAGAAGGATTAGGAGGTGTGGCCTTGTTGGAGTAGGTGGGGCCTTGTTGAAGGACGTATGTCACTGGGAGTGGGCTTTAAAGTTTCCAAAGCCCACACCAGGCCTAGTCTGTTTCTCTCTTCCTGTGGATCAGGGTGTAGCTCTCAGCTACCATTCCAGAGCCATGACTGCTGCCGTGTTTCCCACCATGATGACAATGGACTAACCCCCGAAACTGTAAGTAAGCCCCAATTAAATGCTTTCCTTTATAAGACTTGCCTTGGTCATGTACCTCTTCACAGTAATAGAACAGTGATAAGACGGATATTTAAAGGCAATTATCAAAATTTGAAAAAGAAAAAGTTGGGTCAGAGAAATAGCTCAGCAGGTGGAAGTCCCCAAGAACAGTGACCTGAATTTGATGCCCTGATCCACATGTGGAAGAAGAGAATGGACTCCCATAGGCTTTCCCAAGTCTACACAGGTGTACTGTGCCATACACTCCCCTCTCCTGATATGCAGATAAAAAATGTAGCAAAAATGTTTTTAAAAGAAAAAAAAAGCTAAACTAATTTGTTTTGTTTTGTTTTTGTTTTTTTGAGACAGGGTCTCCCGGAACTCATAGAGATCCACTTGCCTCTGCCTGGGATTAAAGTTGAGGATCACCACGCCTCACTCATAACACCCATTTTAAAGCAGCTGCTGCTTCTGGCTGCTTCTAGAAGGAGGCCCTTCTTCCCACCGTCATTTTTATATCATTTGAAGGATGTTTTGCAAACTTGCATTTCCTTCATTCCTATAAAGTCATGTGCGATGTAATCCTTTCTGAGGATAATGTGCGATGTAAACATGCCAATAAAACAAAGACTCTTTCCCAGGGAGAAAATATCATCTTGGTAGTGGCTACAATAGGAAATAGAATCATTTACTCAAGGAAAAATAAGCAAGGCTCATGAGCCCGAAGACCAAGACTGGGTTAAGCTTTTCTCGGCTGTGGGATACTTGGCATGCGATCGGCCCTCCATGCGTATTTGTTGGCTAAGTGATATATGTACTGTCACAAGCTGGCTGAACTTCTTGATGCTTTTAGAGAGTGAAATGGGGTTAAAAGATGTGAAGGGTAGTTAATTTATCGTCTAAGAGTCTCTTCTCCAGGAAGAGAGCTCAGTTCCTTGAAGATAAATGATTACTATTTTTATCATCTCAAGCCTTACATGATTCTTTCAGCAGCTCTCTCCAGCCAGATACTCCTCAGCCAGGGAGTTTTCACTTATTTAGAGTTAAGATCTGTTGGTTTTCCTGTCTCTAGATATCCCAGAATGTACACATATATACAATATTCACATATTATGCATTAATTATGTAATTATAGAAGAGATAATATTTATACAATTGTGCAATAACTATAATATAATTATCTAATAATTATATAATCTATAAATACAAATATGCATAAATATAATATATAACATATGTATATGTTTGTTTTTTTATATATATACTGTGGGAGGCCAGTTTCCACCTTTTAAAGGGTTCCTATGAGAAGGAGAGACGGATAAGAAACGTTTTAGGTAGAAAGACAGCAAAGAGGAGAAAGACAGAAACACGGGATAGCTTCGGGAGCACCTGGACCAAAACCCAGCGGTCCCTTCTGCCTCTTCAAAAGGGCTTTTTATAGCAATGCCAAGGGGCGGGGCAAAAGACCTCCCCCTTGCTAGACACAGCCAAGTGCAGACCCTTCCAAATACCTGGTAACCACGCCTGTGGTCCAATCATCCCCTTAAAGCAGTCCTGCTGGGTAAATCAATCTCAGATCTCACTAGGAAACCTCTGTGGACTCCTACAATATACACACATATATTTGTGTGTGTGCGCGCGCATATGTATGTATGTATGTGTGTTTGGGTTGTAGAAATATAGAAATGAGATCTTTTTGCCAGGCCCACAAGTTGAATTAATGATTTCCCAGCAGTAGCATCTGTTGGAAAAAAAAATCTTTATTTGGCTCAGACCAATTCTGCAGCCTTTATTTTGCTCAAAGCGATAGGGGAGGCAAACGCCCTGCTGTAGTAGCTCAGCTGTGATCATTCTTGGTAATTGTCTCTGAAAGGCTTGTCTTCAAGTCCTGCATGTCTGTCAGACTCTCCTTAGGTCAGCCAAGGACAACTGAAGTCAGTCTGATGATTTCCGTCTGGGCCTTAATAAGCGCCACCTGCACCCAGGTGTTTGGCAATTATCACTGAACAAACACCCCAGGAGAGGGGTGCAGGGAGGAGAGAAAGCCATCAGCTCTCGAGACAGGACAGATCTCAGCCTGGCTGCTAGAACATTCCCAAAGGCCCTCTGTCCAGGCTGACTTTGCTGAGTTAGAAGCAGGAGCTTGTTGGCTGACCCGTGGCTGTGCTGAGGGGAAGCAGCCTGCTTAGGCTGGAGTGAAACGGTTAGTCATTCCTCCACCTTTCTTAGTTATCCCTGCACTGAGGTTACCTCTCCTAAGAGCAGAGACAAAGATCATGTTATGTTCGATGCCAAGGGCTGAACCCGGGAAGGTGCTGGCGAGAGGTGATGGATGACTGGCTGGTTTTTCTGTACACAAATTGGCCAGGAGAATTTTTAAAAAGTTGGCATGGGGAATTACGTCCTTTCTTCCTTTTTTTTTTTTTTCTGACAATAATGAATGAGCCAGGTTGAGCTTGTTTGTAATTAGACAACAAATCCCCATTCATTAGCAACCAGAGCGGGGTCCCAGCTCTGGGACTCTGAAAGTGCTGCTCCCTGTTCCGATCAAGGTTGAGCAATTTCAGGATTCAGCCTCAGGGCTGCCGACTCAGGTGTCCTGGGAGTCCTTGGATGTTGACGCAGGCGGCAGAGAGAGCCGACTCTCTCTCGCTTGAATTTATAGAGCTCATGGCTTGTCATCTGTTTCAGGGATATGGAGTAACTAAAGACACAGGAGTTTCAATTTTATCTTGTGTTATAAGGGAAGGGAATTATCATATAGCTGCTGGGCCGTGGGTGACTCAACCTTCAGTCTCCTCATGGGAGTTGCTCCAGAGGACACTTCTTCACCGAAACAAACAAGAGTCCGCCCATGATCTGGCCCTGATCTGCCTTGAAAATAAAGGATGTGAATTCGGAGTTTTCAATTTTTTTTTTTTTTATTTTCAAAAGCAAAAGTCAATTTATATTTTGGTTTTAATTTATTTATTATTATTATTACTTCTGCTTTGTTGAGATAAGGTGTCACAATGAAGCTTAAGCAGGCCTTGAGCTTGTGACCCTCCTGTCTCAGCCCCTCAAGGACTTCTGGGGTTATAGGCACACTCCACCAACCATGCCTGGCTCTGAAAGAAAAATGATGCTCGCCTTGAAACTGGACATGGTTGTTGTTTGTGTGCTTGTGCTTGTGAAATGGGAGATGTAGTGTTTGGGGGACAATATGGCAGAGATAGT
>CABHPH010107362.1:0-21757 GCA_902168325.1 Peromyscus nudipes | reverse complement strand
GGGGCCTGAGAGCATCTCAGGGTAGTTCTTTCTCATTAACCTCTCTGTCTCTAGCAGCTCTTTAATACAGGTGTCTTCTTTTTAGTATGATTGTTAATTTTCACACACTGTGTCCCTCTTAAGATCTGGCATGCGTTATCTACTCCAGGCTTGTCCTGGGTAACCCTCTCCATTTCAAATACCAGCTTCACCCTGACATCCTCTTTGCTCAAAAGAAAAAGTCAGGATTTCCCGGCCCTTCGGCAGGCTGCCCGAAATTCTACAGGCCTTGTCGTTTGCTCAGGGCAGGTTCTCCTGCTAGCCCCATTCACTCTACTGCCATCATTATTTATCACTGTACCTCATAATTAGCAGGGGAACCTCATGAAAAGTGTATTTCATAAATGCCTAAAAAAACAAATAATAAGGAGCAAGCTGCAGCAAGATACCCATGAAAATACCTATAGTGTGGCCTGATTTACATTAAAGAAAAAAACCAAGCTAAACACACACACACACACACACACACACACACACACACGCACACACATGCTCACATACACACATGAATGTCTTAGGAAAATAACCTAGCACATTCTCTACCACAATTATAGTAAAAGCATGTCACTGAACCATTCACTCAAATGAGCTTACAGGCTGGATTAAAATTCCTGTTCCTGTCTGTCACACCTGCACAGAACAGCAGAGCACCTGGAGTTTCAGAAGCTCTTGGAGACCACTTCCTGGAGGGGCCACGAGTCCTAGGTGTAAGCCTGTTTGATTTTTTTGTGACATTCATTCCTCCCTGCTCTTAGCATGTGGTGAGACACAGAGCTAGAAAGAGAAAATTCTACAGCTATGTTCGAAACAATTGCAAACTTTCCGAGGTGTAAATGGTAACACAAAGATAATATTCAGATTTTTCCCCACAAGATAATTGAGAACTATATACATTTTTACATAAAGTATTCATAATTTAGACTATATATTTTAATTCTACTTCTTTATCATCTATCTATCTATCATCTATCTATCATCTTTCTACCTGTTTGGTTTTTTTGTTTGACTATCTGCTTATCTATTGTTTTTGTTTTGGAGACAAGGTCTTACTATACTGTCCTTAAACTTCAATCCTCCTGCCTCAGTATTGTCCGCATTGGGTTTATATGTTTATTTTGAAGCACAGGATTCCACATTTGAAGGCTGAAAGAATGTCAAGGTTATCTGGATACTTTGCCTGAACATCTCCTTCACTTCATTACCGAATGACCCTATTTTCTAGACACGACACCTTCAGTCACCCCACCTCAGAATTTCTTAAGATTGCCTCTTGTAGTTCCCATCACAGCATCAGCAGCAAGTCCAAGCCTTCTCCCTAAGGGCCAGTGAATGTCTGGAAATCAGTACTTCGGTTGCCTCGAAATCGTCTCCCTTTGCCACCACTTAAAAATCCTTAATCTAGATAAAATTGGACCAAAAGGGAGTTTGTGTTTTTGAAACCGTATGCAAATGTACTCATTTTCACAATACAATTTTTCTTCATAAGCATTCACCTGTTCTCACTAATCGAAAACGGTTTACTGAGCTCTTGTTCTATGATACGATCGTAATATGTATGAAGATTTGGAAGGACTGGGTGGCACAAGTGTCACTTTCTGACTCTGTCAGTTTGGAACTGTCCCTTCGGTTAGTGTGCTACGGTTTGCTGTGCTGTTCTGTTCTAAGCCTGAAAAGGAGTGAGTCGCATCCACTGTCTGACGGTGAAACAAGTTCCGTTTCACCTCGTTTGATCAAGTCAGTTCTTTGACACTTTTCAAACCACCTTATGACGCATTCTGGTCACCCTCTTTGTCACCCTCTTTGTTTCCCACTCACTCTCAACCCCTCCCTCCTCCTACCTATGTGTCCCTGCCCCAGATTCCTGACTTGCGGTTCTGTTGTGTGACCTATTTAATTTAACTAAGGCCGTTGTGTGAGCCCTGGACTGGGATTCTCCACTGGAGCCTGGTGGGATCACCAGTGGGTACACAGCTGAAGGCAATGAGGACTCCCCCTTTGTGATTCGAGATAAACATGCTGCCCGGTCAGAAAGCAATTAGAGACTTTGAAGAAACTAAGCGGTGGCCGATGCTAGTGTCCTTGGCAGGGACAGAGTGACACCATGTGGAATAAAAGAGAATAGAGCCACCACATAGGCACAGCCTGGAGCTGGAAGCAAGTGGCTTTGGGCTTCAACACTGAGAACATGAGTGAAGAGCAGGTAAGGACAGCTCCAGGAGCCACGGCAGTGAGGGTGGACTACCCACACC
Organism: Peromyscus nudipes; assembly: GCA_902168325.1. Taxonomy (NCBI): domain Eukaryota; kingdom Metazoa; phylum Chordata; class Mammalia; order Rodentia; family Cricetidae; genus Peromyscus; species Peromyscus nudipes. Next base: position 19,469 of record CABHPH010107362.1, on the reverse strand, counting down.
TCGTGGAGACAACTGTCTCAGTTAAACAGAGAGCAAGGCTCCTGGTCACTTGCCGTCTGTCTAACATGTAGAATGGAGCTTGTCACTCAACGTGCTGAACAGCTGCCTGCAATGGCTTCAGATTCACATGTTCATTATATTTAATCTTTGCCGAATAAGAGACTTCATTTTGCCCTTTTCTGCTTTTCCTCCTCCCCCCCCACCCCCCACCCCCCGTCACTTGTATTCTCCCAACTCCTGTTTTTCTTTTTCCCTTTCCTGCTTGCCTTTCTTCCTTTATGTTCTTCCCCTCTTTCTTTTTCCCACTTTCCTTCCTCATCTCCTTCTTTCCCTCCCTCCCTCCCTCCTCCTCTCCCTCCCTCCGTTCCCCAAACATGAGAATGTTTGTACCAAGATCTAAATGAAGAATTACAAGCAAATACCAATTCAAATCTTTACCTTAACTCAATTCTTAAAGACACTGCTTGAAAGTCGTGTTTCTTTTTAAAATATTTTTAGAACTATGTTTAGTGAGATGAAGAGATGGATCAGTCAGTAAAAGTACTTGCCACCAAGCCTGACAGCCTGAGTTCAATCCCCAGCACTCACAACTGGCTTCCACCAATTGTTTTCTGACCTACACACACATGCACACACACACACACACACACACACACACACACAACAAATGTTAAAAATTAAGAATATGTTGAGGAAAGAAAGTACATTGCCACACTGGAGTATCTGAGTCTGTTTTCCCCCAGATTGCTGCAGCATATCTTGGGGAAGTGAGCTCTGGTTTATCTGCTTTCACACAGCTTGGTGTATGACGACCAAAGCGCTAGAGATACTGGGGACAGATTAAGCCAGAGACACTGAGGACAGATTAAAAGTGAGTATCACACAGGCAGGGCCTGGGTAGAAGCTAGATGAAGACACAGGGTTGGCATTGGGGATAAAGATACAAGGGAGGCCCTATTACAAGACTCCCCATGATTTTCCTTTACTTCCTGTTTCTATTTTTATATAAATGTAAAAGCTTCTTATTGTAGCACAGTAGGCAAAAATGGAGAGTATTTTTAAGGACAACAATGTGGTGAAACAGATACTTTAAATCCATGAGACTTAATTCCATTTTGTAAGAAAATTTAAAGAACACTTGATAGTTGGTTTTTTCATTTTGCATAGTAGACATTCATGTAAAACAGAAAAAAAAAACTACCATGAAAAAATATCAGCATGACTGAAGTGATGTCATTTTTGTTACTAAAGTGTTATTAACAATTATTTAACTCACTGAGTGCCATATGCAAGGCTACTCAGCATCACACTCAGACTGTGTTTGCAGAACTGCATATTCAAGACCTACCAAGTCGTTCTGGGACAGATGACAAACAAGGACAGTGAAGTTCAGTGGGGCAGGCTAACTGCCATGTTGATGTGATTATGAAGTGGCATCCTGGGATTCTATTTGGCTGTAAAACACAAGTGGCCGTTGTCCCATGCTGTAGGCAAGACTTGTTGGTCATTAGCAGAGTTGAGTACAAAGTAAGACCTTGTCCCACCTCTACACTGAGCCTTACCGAGAGGGTCTTTCATCATGTCTGACTCCTTCCTTCTAGCTACATACTTGTGTTCCAAAGATCTTCTGCTGGAGTATTATGTTTATTAAGAGAAAGTAATTAATATGCAATGAATGTGAACATTTAAGACAATGACACTTGATTGATTTACAGGTAAAATTTTACAACATGTTTTCTCTGTTGAAAAGACAAATTTTTTTCTACCTCTGTGCTTTCAGGAATGGGGATTCCTTACAGGGTAAAAATGGGGTGCAGAGGTGTAAGTGTGGTCTCATCAGGACACAGTGAGAAGTGACAGGGTTCCCCTTAATCTAGAAGATCAGAACTGTGGACACTACTCGTTTCGGGGAGTGGACAGAGGCAAACATTGCTGATAGTTACTGTCATTCCTTTCTGTTTGAAATATTGGAAACATCTTTGTTGTTGTTAAGACAGGGTCTCACTGTATCCCAGCTGGCCTCAGACTTGTTGTATAACTAAAGATGACTTTGAACTCCTGATCTTCCCACCTCCACCTCCCAAGTTCTGGGATTACAAGTGTGAGCCACCACGCTCAGCTTCTAGAAACATCATCTCACTCTGCAATCCAGCTTTGTCTCTAGCTGCACAATCCTTACACCCATGTGAAGAGGTAGGTGGTATCTACCCTCAGATCTGCACTGAGATTTATATTTAGAAGGGTAATTTTAAAGTAATTTAAACTGTCTTTCTATATAAAAATTGTGAAATCATAAACATTTTAGTAATATCTAATGATTATTAAACACTGTAATTCATTTCTGACTTTCCTCTCTAGTCCTTTTACCCATCTAACTTAAGGGATAACTTGAAGAGGAAGTAAGGAGAAGCCAGCCTAAGAGGAAGCTTAGCAAATTTCATTCAGAACCTAATGAGTCAGGCTCTTAACATTTACTATCACAAATGAATTCTCTAAAAGGGTTGAAAGCTGGTGTGAGATGTGGGTATCAATAAACATTGGTTTCAGCATCCATGGGGCTCTGCATCGGTGACTCTGATGACTTAAATGCATATCAAGAGCTTGAAATCTGAGAAAAGACAATTCCAGACTTAAGTTCAGCCCAGGGAAACTCTGAACAATACAGAATGCAAGAGCAAAGCTTGTAATCCATACTTCTTCACAAAAGTGCATTTGGGTTACATTGGCATCTTTATTATTCTAAATTAAATACAGTATATTTTGAACTTAAGAAAATAACTGAATTAATTCCAAGTAATGATTCATGAAGAAAACTTGAGTTGTAGTTGGTTTTCTTTTCCAGAGAGAGACTTGCTTTCTTTTATTCCAGCCCATCTTGGATTGCCAGGTAAAATAATACCCAGATTTATGTGTTTCTCCCTGAATGGCTTCCCTCTGAAATGCCAGGGAGTAGTTTTTCTTTTAATACCAAGTTCAAGGAAAATTGAACACTAATTAATAGCACCTGGGTTAACATTAGGTATAACTGCAACCGTAGAAATTTAACAACTCTGATAAAATGATGCAGAAATTTGTATGGAAAATGCGTGTTAAAATTTCTTGTCTGTAAGCACAAAGTTGGCAAAACCTTTTATTCTTCAATACATTCTTTAGACATATGGAAAGCAAGCCTCTGAAAGGATTCTAATGCAAATGTCTTAATTTAAGAGTTAGGTTTGCATTGTCTTCCTTAACTCAAATAATTCAGGAAACTAGAGCTCACCTCAAACGGCTAGAAATCCCTAAGCCTAAGGGCTTCAACCAGCCATGTTGACCATGACCAAATTGAGTAAATCTTGCAAAAAGTGGCCCACACAATAACATGACACTATTTTCTGACAAGTATAAACCTTAAGATTTTAGTCAAAGTGTCTGATATTCTCAGCAATTGCCTTACTAGGACTCAACCTGAAGTTCTCTGACCAAAACATGTGTGTGGATAGTGCATCTTGGTGATTGTCACGAGTTTTAAAGCACAGGCTAGCTAGTTTCTCTTCAGATAATATCCATAGGAGATTTTCCAAGCAATCAAGAAAGAGTGTTTTCAGCTTTGAGTTCATAAATAAAAGGCAATGCGATATATCTTTCCATAATTAAACAATATTTTGTCTTATTTTATTTCATTATAAAAATTCTTCTCTCATACAATACATTCTGTCCACAATTTTCTCTCCTTCCGCTCCTCCCAGTCCTCCCAACACACACCTTCCCTCTCTCCCAGATCCACTCCTCCTCTGTTTCCCTTCAGAAAAGAGCAGGCCACCTAGGAATATCAACCAAACAAGGCACAACAAGTTACAAAAAGACTAAGCACAAACCCACACATAGGCGGGACAAGGCAACCCAATAGGAGGAAAAGGGTCCCAAGAGCAGGCAAAAGATTCAGAGACACCTCCACTCCCTGGGTTAGGAGTCCCACAAAACACCAAGCTTACAAAAATAACATGTTTGCAAAGAACCTAGCTACAGAGTGATTGCTGCTTCAGTCTCGGTGAGCTCCTATGAGCCCTGCTTAGTTGATTCTGTGGGCCATACTCTCATAGTGTCCTTAACCCCTCTGGCTCCTATAATTCTTCTACCCCATCTTCCACGTGGTTCCCTGAGCTCCAAAAGGAGGGACCCAATGGAGATCTCCAATTTGGGCTCCTCTCTGCCTAATGTTTGACTGTGGGTCTCTTCGTCTGCTCCCATTAGCTGTCAGAGGAAGCCTCTTTGATGATAATTGGGCTAGGCACTGATCTATGAGTATAACAGAATATCATTAGGAATCATTTAATTGATTTCCCTCCCCTGAGCTACCCAGTCTCCAGTCCCTTGTCATCTAGGCAGTGTTTAGCATGGATTCCTTTTCATGGCATAAACCTCGAATGAAACCAGTTATTGGTTGGACACCCCCAGAAGTTCTGTGCCTCCATTGCCCCTTACATCTTGCAGGCAGGATAGACTTTAGGTCAACGGTTTTATGGCTAGATTGATGTCCCAGTCCCACCACTGGAAACCTAACCTGGTTACAGAAGATGGCCAGTTCAGGCTCCATATCCTCCATTACTAGGAGTCCTTGCTAGAGTCACCCTCATAGGTTCAGTAAGTTTCTACTACACTATATTTCCACATTGCCCCCTCTAAATGCCCTCCAATTCTAGTAATCTCTCCCCACACTCTCTCTCCATCCCTCACCCCCATGTGATCTCTCCTGTTCTCATCCCCACCCACCCCTAGTCTCACCCACAAAATCTATTATATTTTCCTTTTCCAGGAAGATCCATTCATCCCCCTCAGAGCCCTCCTTGTTACTTAGCCTTTAGGGATCTGTGGTTTGTAGCAGAGCTGTCATTGACTTAACAGCTAACTTATAAGTGAGTACATACCATGTTTGTATTTCTGGGTCTGGATTACCTCATTCAGGATGACTATTTTCTAGTTCCATCCATTTGCCTGCAAATTTCATGATGTCATTGTTTTTAACAGCTGAGTAATACTCAGTACATTGTGTAAATGTACTATATTTTCTTTATCCATTCCTCAGTTGAGAGACATCTAGGTTGTTTCCAGTTTCTGACTATTATGAACAAAGCCACTATGAACATAGATGATCAAGTTTCTTTGTAGTCGGATGGAGTGTCCTTTGGGTATATGCCCAAGAGTTGAATTCCTAGGTCTTGAGGTAAATGGATTCCCAATTTTCTGAGGAATCACCATATTGATTTCCATAGTAGTTGTTGCATTCCTGCCAGCAATGGAGGAGTGTTCCTCTTGCTCCAAATCTTCACCAGGATGAGTTCTTACTTGTGTTATTAATCTAGCCATTCTGATAGGTGTAAGATGGAATCTCAAAGTAGTTTTGATTTGCACTTCCCTGGTGGCTAAAAATGTTGAACATGGCTAAGGATGTTGAACATTTCTTTAAGTGTTTCTCTGTCACTTGAGATTCCTAATGAGAACTCTCTGTTTAGATCTGTACCCCATTTTTAATTGGATTTTTTGGTTTGTTGATGTCTACTTTCTTGAGTTCTTTATATATTTTAGATATTAACCATCTATTGGATGTGGAGTTGGTGAAAATCTTTTCCCATTCTGCAATCTGCCCTTTGATGTCCTTTGCCTTACAGAAGCTTTTCAATTTCATGAGGTCCCATTTATTAATTGTTGATTTTAGTACCCGTGCTATCAGTATTTGGATCAGGAAGTGGTCTCCTGTGCCAGTGAGTTCAAGGCTAGTCCCAGCTTTCTCTTCTATCAGGTCCAGTGTATCTAGTTTGATGCACTTGGACTTAAGTTTTGTGCAAGGTGATAGATATGGATCTATTTTCATTCTTCTACGTGCTGACATCCATTTGTTGAAGATGCTGTCTTTTTTCCATTGTGTATTTCTGGCTTCTTTATCAAAAATCAATAGTCCATATATGTGTGTATTTATATCTGGGTCTTCAGTTCAAATCTATTGATCAATATGTCTATTTTAAATCCAATACTAAGAGATTTTTATTACTATAGCTCTGTAGTATAGCTTTAAATCAGGGATGGTGATACCTCTGGAAGTTCTTTTATGATTCAGCATTATTCCAGCTATCTTAAGTTTTTTGTTTTTGCATGTGAAATTGATTATTGCCATTTCAAGGTCTGTAAAGAATCATGTTGGAGTTTTGATGGGGATTGCATTGGATCTGTAGACTGCTTTTTTGTAGAATGCCTATTTTTACTAGGTCAATCCTACTAATCCATGAGCACAGGGGATCTTTCCATCTTCTGATATCTTCTTCAGTTTCTTTCTTCAAAGACCTAAAGTTTTTACCATATAAGTCTTTCACCTGCTTAGTTAAAGTTACACCCCAGATATTTTATATATTATCTATGGCTATTGTGAGGGGAGTTGTTTCCCTGATTTCTTTCTCAAGTCATTTGTCACATGTTTATAGGAGAGTTACTAATTTTTTTGAGTTAATTTTGTATCCAGTCACTTCACTGAGGTGTTTATCAGCTGCAGGAGTTCCCTGAGAGAATTTTTGGAGTTGCTTATAAAAACCACCATAACATCTGTGAATAGCAATGCTTTGACTTCTTCCTTTCCAATTTGTATCCCCCCGATCTTTTTCGGTTGTCTTATTGCTCTGGCTAGAACTTCAAGTCCTGTATTTTATAGATATGGGGAGAGCAGACAGCCATGTCTTCTTCCTGATTTTAGTGGAATTGCTTTGAGTTTCTCTTCATTTAATTTGATGTTGGCCATAGGCTTGCTGTAAATTGCCATTATTATGTTGAGGTTTATCCCTTTGTCCCTAATTTCTCCAAGGCTTTTGTCATGAAGATGTGTTGGATTTTGTCACAGGCTCTGGGGGCATCTAATGAGATGGCTGTGTGTGTGCTTTTCTTCCTTTCAGTTTGTTTATTTGGTGGATTATATTGATTGACTTTCACATGTTGAACCATCTCTGCATCTCTGCGATGAAGCCTACTTGGTCATAGTGGATGTTCTTTTTTATGTGTTCTTGGATTCAGTTTGCGAGTATTTTGAGTATTTTTACATCTATATTCATAAGGGAGATTAATCTGTAATTGTCTTTCTTTATTGAATCTTTGTGTGGTTTGGGTATCAGGGTGACTTTGGCCTCATAAAATGAATTGGGCAATGTTCCTTCTGTTTCTATTTTGTGGATTATTGGCATTAGCTCTTCTTTGAATGTCTTGTAGAATTATACACTAAAACCATCTGGCCCTGGGACTTTTTGGCTGGGGAACTTTCAATAACTGCTTCTATTTCACTAGGGGTTATAGGTCTATTTAAATTCTTTATCTGATTTTGATTTAACTTTGGTAAGTAGTATCTTTCAAGAAAAGTATTCATTTCTTTAAGATTTTTTGATTTTGTAGAGTACAAGTTTTTAAAGTATGCGATGTCCATTGTTATGTCCCCCTTTCATTCCTGATTTCTTAATTTGGATATTCATTTGGTTAGTTGGGATAAGGGTTTGTCTATATTGTTGATTTTCTCAAAGAACCAACTCTTTGTTTCATTGATTCTTTGTATTGTTCTCTTTGTTTCTATTTTATTGATTTCGGCCCTCAATTTGATTATTTCCTGCCCTCTACTTGTACCTCTTGGGTGTATTTACTTCTTTTTGGTCTGGAGCTTTCAGGTGTTCTGTTAAGTTGCTTGTATGAGATCGCTCCAATTTTTTTATGTAGGCTCTTAGTGCTATGAACTTTTCTCTTAGCACCACATTCATTGTGTCCCATACGTTTGGCTATGTTGTGTATTCATTTTCATTGAATTCTGGAAGTCTTTAATCTCTTAATTTCTGTTTTGACCCAGTTTTCTTTCAGTAGAGAATTGTTCAGTTTCCATGAGTTTGTAAGGTTTCTGTTGTTTCTGTTGTTGTTGAAATCCAGCTTCAATCCCTGGTGGCCTGATAGGATACAGGGAGTTATTTCAATTTTATTATATCTGTTAAGACTTGCTCTGTGACTGAGTATGTGGTCAGTTTTGGAGATAGTTCTGTGAGGTGCCAAGAAAAAGGTATATTTTTGGGTAAAATGTTCTGTAGATATCTGTTAGGTTCATTTGGTTTATAATGACTGTTAGCTCCAATAGTTCTTTGTTTAGTTCTTGTCTGGCTGACCCATTCATCGGTGAGAGTAGGGTATTGAAGTCTCCCACTATCAATGTGTGAGGGTCAATGTATGATTTAGGCTTTCATAGTGTTTCTTTTATAACTGCGGGTATCCGTTTTTGGGGGGTAGATGTTAAGAATTAAAACATCATATGTGGATTTTTCCTTTGATGAGTATGAATTGTCCTTTACATCTCTTTTTATTAATTTTGGTTTGAATGGCTACACCAGCTTGTTTCTTAGGTACATTTGCTTCGAAAAAATTTTTTCTAACCCTTTACTCTGAGGTAATGTCTGTCTTTGATGTTGAGGTATGTTTCTTGTATGCAATGGAAGGATGGATCCTGTTTTCACATCCATTCTGTTAGTCTGTGTCTTTTTATTGGGGACTTGAGACCATTGATATTGAGAGAGATCAATGACCAATGATTATTAATCTCTGTTTCTTTTTTAAGGTGGTACTGGTGTGTGTGTGTGTGTGTATGCTTCCCTTCTTTTGATTTCTCTGGTGTGAGATTATTTCTTGCATTCTCATGAGTGTAGTTTACCTCCTTGGGTTGGAGTTTTCCTTCTAGTGCCTTCTTTAGGGTTTGATTTATGGATAGATATGGTTTAAATTTGACTTTATCATGGAATATCTTGATTTCTCCATCTATGATGATTGAAAGTTTTGCTGAGTATAGTAATCTGGGCTAGCATCTGTGGTCTCTTCAAGTCTGCAGGATATCTGTCCAGGCCCTTCTGGCTTTTAGAGTCTCCATTGAGAAGTCGGATGTAATTTTAATAGCTCTGCCTTTATATGTTACTTGCTTGTTTCCCTTGCAGCTTTTAATATTCTTTCTTTCTTTCTTCTGTATGCTTAGTGTTTTTATTATTATGTGGCAGGGGGACTTCCTTTTCTCATCCAATCTATTTGGTTTTCTGTAAACGTTTTGTCCCTTTATAGGCATGTCTTCTTTACATTAGGAAAACTTTCTTCTATGATTTTGTTGAAAATACTTTCTCAGTTTTTGAGTCTTCTCCTTTTTATAGTCCTATTATTCTTAAGTTTGGTCTTTTCATAGTGTCCTAGATTTCCTGGATGTTTGGGGTCAGGAATTTTTTAGATTTAACATTTACTTTGACCTATTATCTATTTCTTCTTTCATATCTTCAACACCGGCGATTCTCTCTTCCATCTCTTGTTTTCTGTTTGTGATGCTTGCATCTGCAGTTCTGCTTGCTTACCCAGATTTTCCATTTCCAGAATCCCCTCAGTTTGTGTTTTCTTTATTGCTTCTAGTTCCATTTTCAGATCTTGAACAGTTTTATTCATTTCCTTCAACTGTTTGTTTTTTCTTGGCTTTCTTGACTCTTCTTAAGGTATTTATTCATTTCCTCTTTAAGGACCTCTATCATCTTCATAAAGTTGGTTTTAAGGTGAAAATATTCAGGGCTTTCTGTAGTAGGATAGCTGGGCTCTGATGGTCACATATTGCCTTGGCCACTGTTGAATGTATTCTTAAGCTGTTGTCTCGACATCTGGGTTTGGGTCTAGGTACCGATTTTTGAGGTTGTCCTTGTTAGGTGGGTGTTTCGTTCCTTGGTTTCTGTTTCCTCTCTGGTTTTCTGGCAGGTGTAGCCTGTGGTCTAGGAGGGGGTCTCCACCTGAGTTGGGGACTGGGACTAGGTGAGGATGGGAAGGGGGATTGCAGGTAGAGTGGGCAGGCACAGAGAGAGTAGGAGAGATCCACATGCAGGTAATCTATCTAGAATGACCTCTGGTCAAGCAGGGGGCTCTGCCCGAGTTGAAGGCCGAGATATGGTGACCTTATTTCATTTTTTTAGGCAGGAGTCTCCTTTAACAGTCTAGTATCAGAGGTTGGTTATACAGTTTTTCTGGATGTATCTGTTACCAGGACTCTGAGACATTTATATCACGTCCCTTTAGTGAAAGGGGATAAATTTCTACATTATTGCTATTCAAAGAGGAGGTTAACTGTAACAGACAAAGAAAGCATGGACCCCAGGACAGGGGAGTAGAGAGTTCGCCACCCACAAACACCCCACAAACACATTTAAACTTCTTACCAGGGCAGAGACTCCTGCTGTTGCTTTAGGAGTGACCTGTTCTTTAATAGGAAGGCCTTCCAGTACATTCCAGTCAAGTCCCAACAAGTATTTTAAGTACATTTTGATGACTTGATATTCAAGTCCAAATGAGACATTTAGTGTCTTCTTTCTGAAAATAGATGCCTTTGACTTGAGATAGATACAGAGCTGGCATCTATAATCTTTGGGCATAGGGACATCAGCACCCATCACACTAACAGAACATCCAGAAAATTGAACTTCCAAGACTCAGCCAAAAATCTCACTTCCTACTCCAAACTGTGACCAACCTTCTTCCACAGTAACAAGATGATTTGGCTTCTATGGCGTTGATGTCTGTTGGTATGGTGGTATGCAAACTTATCACCTCATATTCAGTTGTCTTTGGATAACAGATGCAGCTTTTACACAGTGGACCTTAGGTCTCTGCAGTTCTATGGATCCCTTGTCTTTCTGTTTGACTTTTCCCAAGTCAGTCAATCAATTCCTTTTCCCAAGGAATCAAAGAATTCTTTGACTTATGCGGGAAGTTCAAACGCAACTTCATGCCCCAGTTCACTCTTCAGTATCACTACTGGATTGTTGCCTTAAATGGCTGGTTTAATAAGTCCTGTTTCATCCTCTGAATTCCAGGGTGACCACATTTAAGCTTGTGAAATGCCCAAGATATGCAGCAAAACACTGTGAAAGTTGAGCATCTACACCTGCTGAGGCACCCTGACTACTATGGGCACAGGCTGAAAAACACCGAAATGTAGTAAGTCTTGGCAACTGAGTTTATAACTTGGCCAATGGGCCGCATCCCAACCATAGCTGTACCTACAGCAACCCCAGATAAACCCATCTCTGATACAAGTCTCTGTGAACCTCTTGTTACTGTTATCCTGGGCCTCAGCTGATCATGTATGCATCACCGTACTAGACAACTTCTTCCTCAAACTGAAATAACTGCTTATCTCTCCTAATTCTTCATCCAGACCTTGATTAATAGCTTCACGAACTGTCAGTTCAATGCCACAGGGGCTGAGTGGTGAAAACACCTCTCCAGCAGCATGGAAAAACTGCCACAGAGGATCCTGTAATGGGCCAGCACTGAGTCCTCCTCTACCTGTTGCCTAATGAATATTTTGTTTTCTTAAAGAAGCATTAAAAAGTATATAAGAACAGGCAATTTATTATTTGATAATGATCTGGTATAAACCAGTTCCTTTGAGGAAAGAGGACACTTTCCATTCTATTCTCAACTACCTTTTCCCTATTTCCAGCTCATAGATTGAATTATATTTGTGTGTTCAATATGTCTTCAAACACAGCTATTGCTTCATGAGCTAGTAAAATTATTTTGTGTTCTGGGACAGGTCAGAATATGCAGACCAGGCTCATCCTCACTCACTATGGAATCCTGGCGGACTTGCAGCTTGAGGGATGATACTTCTGCCCTTGCATCCTGGGTGCTGAGATTTTAGACATGCGCCGCCATTGCCAGGCAGCAAAGCTATTTTAACAAGGTTGGTCAGGGAGTAAAAAGGAGAGTCTGATCCCTCAATATGCAACATTAGCCTTAAAATCCCTTCAATTAAAATTTATAATAAAGAAAAAACAGAATTATCTAGATCTAGAACAATACACATCATCCATGACCTGACAGAGCTTGGGTTGAGGTTTAAGCTTTATCAAAACCCCTCCCATGACACATTTAGATTTGTGCATGTTGTTGAATATAAATTTAATCTCAAAAGCAAACACAGGAATGGGTAAACCACATGGGAAATCTCAGTGTCACATAGATGAATGTAGTTATGTAGTAGTAGAATGTAGTATTAAGTACCAATGTTGCAAATTATCAAAGTGCATTAAAGAAGATGGACAGTTTGATGGAAAGAGAAGGGAATCACAAGTGTTGCTAAACATTGGTAAAGTTTAGGAGATACTGAATATTCACTGGGAAGTGAGTTGGCATTTATTCCATTTAACATATTATAATTTACAGTCAAATTTTTCAAGTGTCAGGTAAACTGATCATTTCTCTAAATCTGAAGAAGCTTGCTTCATTTTGAAAGATTGTCCTGAGAGATTTACAAGGTACATTTAAGCAGATCCAACTGTTCAGCATTTGGAGGCTATATTTTACATAATTATTTTTAAAAAGATATGTTTTTAAATATGTAAAACAAGAGCTTTTCCCTTTCTGTACTTATATGTCCCTTTTCTGGGTGGATTAAAACTGAGGTAGGATTTCTTGCCCTCCCAATGACCCTAGTTCCAGAGCGTTAGAATCTAGCTTTGGTGCTGAAACTTGGCATCAGCGTCTAAAGCTCAACACCAGCTAGTCGCTTTTAGTTTATTTCTAGACTTCCTGGAGAGAAGTTAGTACATCCATTCTGTGGCTGGGAATGTGATGCCAGGGCCTGTCAGGACACTGCGTCCCTCAGTCCCTCAGTCCCTCAGGTGACACAGCAGGACAATCTGTCTTCAGGAGGCAGTGGTGGGCAGTGCCAAAGAGGGAAATTCAGAAATAAAAGAGAAAGAAAAAAATCACTGCTCTGGCATGAGAGGACATCGCTTCACTCTTAGGAAATTCTCTATGGAAGTATGAATTTCTCTGGCCAAAATTGAGATTTCAGTACAGTGGTTTCCCACCTTGCTGCATTTCTGTGTGAACACTTTAAGTTAGAATGAAAAGACAATAAACAGATCACTTGGCAGTCAGGCATACATGACAAAGAAGCCGTGGTTTCTGGTCCATCCCCTCTCTTTGTTTTTCTGGCTTTGCTTTTCCTCTGTGTTTCTTTCTTTTGCATCTTTTTGCTATCTCTCTCCTTTGGAACTACCACTAGCGGTTATTCAGAGAGGCTCAACTTCCACGTGCTTCTCTCACCACTTATGCTCTTCTTTCTCACTATTTTCCCACTCCCTGTGCTCGTATTTCCTATGTATTAACATCAGCTATTGTTTGCAATCTTAATATCTATCTCAACGCTTTGGAAAATTTGGAGGTTAAAATATTCTTTGAGCCAGGCGGTGGTGGCGCACGCCTTTAATCCCAGCACTCGGGAGGCAGAGGCAGGCGGATCTCTGTGAGTTCGATGCCAGCCTGGGCTACCAAGTGAGCTCCAGGAAAGGCGCAAAGCTACACAGAGAAACCCTGTCTCAAAAAACCAAAAAAAAAAAAATTCTTTGATAAGAGATATTTACTAAAGATTGGATGCTGGTTCTGAATTGTTTAGTAAATAAAAATTTATCAGACATAGATACCCCTTCCCAAGAATTTAATCACATAATTAACCCGGGTAAAGGCAAAATCTAGAAGGAAGATCATGGAAAGGGGATTTGACTGGTTTATTCATCCAATGAATCTCACTTCAACATACTGAATCAATCTTGGAGCCTCTGCTCCAAGAAGACACTTCTCAAGTTAGCAGACAATCATTTGGGGTCCCTTAAAGATCTTTTAAAGGGTTGGAAAACTGCTTAAGAAAGATTCATGGGTAAGAAATATGTTAACCCATCCTTAAAATGCCTCTCCCTCTAAGATGGACTTGTTTTGGATTCTTTGTAGACTGTATGGATATTACTTGCTTAATTTCATTTTTACTTTCAATTTTCTGAAAAGTCTCTGAAAAAATATGGTCAATGTATAAAATTCCATCTTGAAATTTAACCAGGTCACATCATGCAAGTTTACAAGGCATGTACCCCTGTTTACAAAAAGCAAAGGAAACAAAGTGAACCCAAAATGTGTCATGGAACCAGAGTATTGATTTCAAAAGACAAAAGACCCCCAATACGATGGAACAGAAATGTGTTCACCACCTGCACTACCACATTCAGCGTCTTGAAATGAGAGTGGAGAGGTCGCCGTCACAGAAGTCTGTTTTGGGTACACAGTCCTATGACAGGTGAAATGCTGTCATTGTGGAAGAGAATGTCAACACTGACTTTAAATGAACTGTTTTTATTTAACATTCATTTGAATTTTCTAAAAATACATCTGAAAGAAATCTCAAGTTAATGTGACTGACATTTGCTCACTTGTGAAGTTTGCAGAAGATCAGAAAAAAATCAAAAACCTCCTTCTGCTGTTTGGTCTCAAAGCTACAGGTACTTAGTGCATGGTAATGAAACTATTATCTGCTTTGGCGCAGGACCTGACAGAGGCAGCTCCTCGCCTGGAAGAGCTGAGGCACAGCGGGCTTCATGTGCTGTGGTTTGACTGTGCAACACCTCTCTCAGGCTCATGGCTCCAGAAGCGTGGTGGCAGCTGGTGGCTGGAGGAAAGTGTGGAAGCTGTGGGACAGATGACCTGCCTGGCAGGTACAGGCTGTGAGGGGAAGACTTTGAGGGTCATACCCTGGCTCCACTTCTGGAACAAGCTCTCTACCTCCTGCTCAACCAGAGGGGCACAAGCCCCACTGCATGCTTCTGTAGCCATGCTTTCCCCTCAACAGTTGGACTGCATACCCTTAAATGAGACACAACGAGCCCCTCCAAGTTGCTTCGGTCAGTTTTCTGGTAGCAGTATTGACAAAAGGAATGCCAAGGGCACTAGGCTTTTATACAGTCGGGATGTGGGCGTGTGATGGATGTGAGGTACCATAGGCCAGCTCACACACTTCTCATATAAAACACTGATGACTCAGTCTGGTACTGGAAACTAGTCCAGGTGGCTCCTATGCATCTTCGGCACAATACCTTGGTGGTATTTTTAGTCTTATTTCTTCATATTCCATACTGTAAAATGCTCTATGCTCATCTTTCTGCTCCAGCTCTGAAATTATCCATTTTCTTAACCAGTTTGGGCTGCTATAGATAGATAGATAGATAGATGTATGTATGTATATATATGTGTATATCGCATAGACCAGATAGCTTAACCAAACATTTGTTTCTCAGGTTCTGCAGACTGGGATTTCAGAAAATCACCAAGTCACATGGGTAAGAAATACAAGAGGAGTGAAGGAGCAAAAGAACTAAAAAATAGTAATAAAGAAATAATAAAATGGATTAGAGAGGGATGGTGTAAGTAAGCCCTCAGGTATCTGTAATAATTTCAAATGCAAATGGATAACTGTTCAACAAAAAGAAAAAATTAAAAACAAATTTAACTCTGCTGCCTACAATAGACCTATCTGTGCTTATGATACACATATGCCAACAGTAAGGGATGGGAGCAAATATTTGATGAAAATAGCAACCAGATAAGATCAGAGGTGACCCTTTCAGATAAAGTGAACATTAGATGAATATTGTAAGAAGATAGACTGTCCTTATTTAATGATAAAGGACACAATTCTTCATTGAGTTATAAGAAAAATAAATGGAACAAGTCATAATTATATAGCAAATACTGGAGCAACTAAACATATAAAGGAAGATTGATGGACATAAAACAAGAAGTGAGAAGCAATATGGTAACAGTGTGGGACTTCAACCCCACCTTCAACATGACTAACCAGCCACAGAGAACACCAACAAGGGAATGCTTCCTTTACAGTGCACTTTAGACCAAATGGTCCTAATATGGGAATATGGATGTTTCCTTCCATCAGCAAAGGGGAACACATTCTTTTCTACTATAAACAGAATGTTCAAGACAGACCATATATCAATGCACAATAATAAACTTATAATAAACTCAAGTTAAAATGGTGCCTCATATTGTTTCTGATTTCAAACAGTAGGAAACTGGAAATCAATAACAGAGTGAATCTTAGGAAATTCACAATTATATGGAATTAAAACAAAATAAAACAAACAAATGTTCCTTTACAGTTAACCAGTGAGTTAAAAAAGAAATCAAAGATAAGAATGATCATGAGGACTGGTTCCACTGCACCCCTGAAAAAGAAGGCCTGGGAGCTTGGGCTTGGTGAAATCTTCGGACACCACACCAAAAGCTGAGACAAGGAGAGGAGTGTAAACATCAGGAACTGCGTTCTCCATTAAATGGGAAAGCTTCTGCCCAGAAAGGAAATAACCAGAACAGAAGGCAATCTGGGATCACCTATCTCAGATGCAGTTAATGTCCAAATTTGTCAACTGTTAGGACTCAAGAGCAGAGCAAAAAATAATCCAATGGATGACATGAAAATGATAACAGGTACATGAGAAGGTGTTCAACCTTCCAAGCTATCTGGAAAGGCAGAATGAAACCACTGTGAGGACTCTGGGTGAGGGGTGCATGCCTGAGATGCCAGATTCAGCAGTTCAAAGCCAGCCTCAGCTATACAGTGGAATGGATGGGTGTCAGCCTGGACTGCAAGAGACTCCTTCTCAAAAAACAAACACCTCACTCCCAAACAAACAAAACAGAAGGAGAGAGTACCTCACATGGAAGAATGGCTATTTGGGAAAGACATAACATCGTAAGTGTGAAGGAGTAGAGAAAAGGAAGCCTAGGACCCTGGTGTAGAGAATCTAGGTTGGTACAGCACTTTTGGAGACACCATGGCTTTTCTAGCCCCGATGGATACATCTACAATGCAACATCTTGGAAGAGAGGGAAGAAAGATTGAAAGGGCCAGAGGACCAGGACACCTCTGTTAACACATGACAGGAAAGCAGCACTCAGATAATCTCAACAATATGACTACCTATACAAGACCTACCATAACAACCCCACTTGACACACCAGTGTGGCTGGAGGAGATCTCACAAAGCACAACCCCTAGATGAGAAACTACAGGCAATGAATGGCTGCTGAGAGAGGTAGGATCAGTTTGCCCCAGCGACAAGCTCCCTAATATATTGTCCAATCCCAAGTGACCCATGTACATATGAGCAACACTAAAATAGAATCAGTAGGTTATATACATATATAATTGACTAGGTTATGAATTTGAGAGGAAGTGGGCAAAACACAGGAGGAGATGGAGGGGGAGAGAGAGAATTATAAGTGATGTAAATACAATACCCATGTATGAAATTCTCAAAAAATTTAAATTAAATTAAGAGAGAGAGAGAAAGAGAGACTGAAAATGGAGCAGCACATAGCGCAGCAATCCTGCCTCTGAGTAGCACACAAGGAGACTGTATTCAGCATTTTTGGAAATGAGTGTGTTATAGCTACCCTAGACAAAAAAAAAGTGCCACTAAAAACAGCTGCACATTTTCTCACTATAGCAACCATCTTATTTAGACTTACAATATCATGTGACAAACACAATATATACACAATAGAGACCAGAGAGATGGCCCCCTGAAAGGAGTGTTCACCTTGTAAGCATGAGGCCCTGAGCATGAGCCTCCAGATTCATATATAAAAATGCCAGATGCAGGGCACACCCCTGGAATCCCAGCTCTGGGTAGGCAGAGACAAGCTAGTCCCTGGGGCTCACGTCCGCCCACCTGCCTGCCTTCCCATCTGCCGGCCCACCTGCCTTCCTGCCAAGATGGTCATGGATTCGCTCTCTGAAACTGTAAGCCTCCATTAAATGCTTTCTTCTATAAGTTGCCTTGGTCATAGTGCTTTATCACAGCAGTAGAAAGGTCACTAAGACATCATGTATGCAAAATTACAATATTATACATAAGAGTTTTACTCCCCAATAAACCCCATCTTCACCTATTCAACACACTGTGCCTAGTTCCAGTCCTAATAAAACATCTTCATCAAAATAGAGGACAAATGATCACCTCTATCCTGAAATATCTAAACTTAATTGGGCTTAATTTTACCTTTCCAGACATATCGTTAGAATCAAACCTTTGTACATGTTTGCATGCGAATGAAGCAAGTATTTACTCAATATCATGATCTTAGTGAATAATTTATGCCAAGTTACTGCCTCTGTCTAAAATGCTCTCCCAGTCATAAAATCTTGGAACATCACTGCCCTTCTTTAAAAGTCACATTAGATGTCACTACTGCCCAGTAAAAAGCCCCCTAGGTGTATGGTACAAGACACAGAAATGCCCAGTTAAGTTCCCTGTGTAATGTCCATCATCTTATTTATCCCTCTGTTGTTTTATTTATGTCTGCTTGTACCATTACTAGAATGTGATCACCTTGAAGACAGCACACACTATTCTCTACTATGGGCACGTCTTCAGTGTCTGGCTCGGGCACCCAACAGTGACATCTCAGTGACTGGGAACTGAGGGGACAAAAGCAATGACACATAAGATGAAGGTGACTGGGACAGAATGTGTGGTGCCCACACGCCTACTTCTGACTTCAGCTGCCAAATGTTCACCTGTACCATAGCTGAGGCTTCTCTGAGGCTAAAACTAGTAAAGCTCATCTTCCTCCAGAGTTCAAAAGACCCCAGCAACTAACGACCACTGGACTGCCAGGTCCAGATGGGTCAGGAAACTGAGTTCTCTCACAGCCATTTCAGTGTCTGGACTGTGTTAATCTGCTAAATTTAGAAGGACAGCTGCAGAGCATGCCTGTACCACCCGACCTTCCTGAATAAACAGTTATTTCTACAGAGTCCTTGGCCCAGTAGAGAATAGAGAGTGGCTGAGCTGCTGGGACCCTCTGCCCTCAAATCCAATCTGGTCCCTGCCTTTCAAACTCTCAACACACTAGTTTGCCGCAAATATTAAGTACAAGCAGCAACATATTGAATAGAAAGTATCATCACGGATATTTTCCCCCGGTGGACTCCCACACCCATCCCCACTCATATACATTTATAAACATTGTAAGAATCACTTATTTCAGCCAGGCGGTGGTGGTTCACACCTTTGATCTTGGCACTCAGGAGGCAGAGGCAGGCAGATTTCTGTGAGTTCAAAGCCATCCTGGTCTACAAAAAGAGCTCCAAGACAGCCAGGACTACACAGAGAAACCCTGTCTCAATCAACGAAGAGCTACTCATTTCTTAAACCACCCTTAGCAATTGCGATAAAATTCTTTGACAGATTTCTCTTCCCTTTTATCCCTCACAAATGGAATAGATTAGAAGTGGACATTTCAGAACCAGTAAGAGAGAGAACAGTTCATGGTATAACCCATGCAGCTGCCTTTTGTTTAACTGCAAAATTAATGTGATACCAATCTGGCAGGCTGTGTGACCAGTTTTTACAGAAAACCCTGAACTTCGGAAGGTCTGTCAGAAACAAACCCAGAATGCATGTGCTGAAGTTAATTCTAGCTGCTGAAGTAACTCTCCAAGAGCTTCAGTGCCCCTGATGAAATTAGTAAATATTATTTGGCTTACCATATTTTCATTCTAGGTATCAGAGGTAAACCAAATATACAAGTGTATTTGGGCAGAAAAAGAG
>CABHPH010107360.1:0-20723 GCA_902168325.1 Peromyscus nudipes | reverse complement strand
GGGGGGGGGGAGGCAGCCCCTCACCCAGGGGTGGTGGTTATAATCTCTTGTATAGGTCCTCAGGCTGATCCTAGAGGCGAAGTCAGAAAGACTCAGACCCAAGGGGAGTCCTCTTGCTTTCCAGGCTTAGAAGCCCCGCTCCCTATCCCATACTGCCTGCCCGCCAGACCCTTCCTCCCCCTGCAAGTGACTGTCTCACCTGTTGAAATGAGAGCTGCCTGGGGCGTGTGCATCTGGGGTCAGGGGGTGCTGAGATAAGAGCCAGTCCTTTGTGTCTGGAGCTTGGCTTTCAGTTCACAGGAAATGGACCTGAATGCTGGGAATTGAAGCAGCTCCATCTGATAAGAAGGGGGCTGAGCCCACACAGCAGCCGGCGTCTGCCTACTATGGGCTCCCAGGGATAGCGTAGAACAGGCCTTTCCCCAGGGAGAGGGCTCACTCCTAGGTGGGCTTGGACCCCCTGCGGGTTGAGGGGTGAGCATTGCCTGTGTCCCAGATTGTGGCTCCCTGTACTGGCATAATGGAGGGCACATTCCGTGGAGATGTTGAGCACAGGAGGATGCTTAAGGAGCCAACCTGACGTACCAGAGCATACTGATGGATAGGCAGGATCATCCCAGAGGTCATGGCCTACTGGAGAACCCCATATGAGAGGCTGAGGCACAAGACGGGAGGCATGGATGTGAATAAATGAAGGAGTAAACAAATGAGGGAAGATTCCAGGCCATAGTTCTATAGTTGGAGGGTGCCTTAATCTTCAACAAGCCAGCTCGTATAGAAAAATCCCACCTGTTGGTAGGTAGGGTCCTCACCACAATCCTGATCCCCAGCAGCAGCTGGATGGTGCAGACTGATGCTGGCCTGGCACCTTCCACGGGGAGGGCCATTGCCAGCCTTTGGGCTGAGGCCCTGGCCAGAGTAAGTGATGTCATCACAGTTCCCATCCTGAGTACTGTGGCTCTGCTCTAAGCTAATGGAGCTCACCACAGGCTCCTCCTTGGAAGTGACAGCAGTGAGGACTTACAGCTTGCTGCAGCCAGCTCTGCACAGCCTGGAGGATTCTGGGACTCAGGGTCACTTGATGCAGATATGGATCCCAAGTCTCTCTGAGGATGAGGGAAGCATGGCACCTGCACCCAGGTATCCACACATGTCCTAAACAGAGCTGACAGAGAGTGGTCCCAGGGTGGGGAGCAGGCTTGGGGATTCTGTATGGCAGACCTGCCTGCCAGGAGCACCGGCAGGCACTTCCCTCTTTGGAACCTTGGCTAACCCTCCCACCCCCCCAAACACACACACATCAGCTTCAGCCCCTTGTCCATCGCATGTGAGAATTCAGACACATTCCTCCTGCCAACATGAACCTGTCTGGGGGAGGAATGTAATTGTAGAAACTGCATGTGTGTGCTTATGGAAACCATGTGTCCCCGTGGAAGCCATCCGTGTGCCCGTGGAAACCTGTAATGCGATTCTGCCTCTCGTTGTGTACTCTTTTAGAGAAAATCACGTATTAATTGATGCCAATTACTCTTAATTGTTTCTCATACATTTCAATTAGGGACCCTGTTGTTTCAGCAGGAGCTGGATTAGACAAGCCATCCTCTTGCTGCTAATCACAGGGCAGGGGGGACCTTGGTGGGGGATGACAGAGGACAAGGCCAAGCCAGCCCCATCCCTGGCCTCCTGGCTCCCACTGCTTCTTCTCAAAGCTTCTTTCTCCACTTTGGGGCAGAGGGACAACCTGGGCCAGAGTCTCCTCGTCTGAGAGGAGGGTTCTTGGGCTTGTCTCAGGAACTCACCTTGGCAAGTGAAGCCCTGTGGCAAGATTTCCCCCCAGCCCCACCCCGCAGAGGGCAGGAGAAGGCAGCTGACAGGAAGGGGGTCCGGAGGCTCTGGTGAAAAAACGTTTGGTTTTGTTTAGTGTTTGTTTGTTTCTTTCTTTCTGTTTTAAACCAACTTAAGTGTCAAGGGTTTGCTTATTTTTGTAAATTGTGGCAAAATACATATGTTTAGCATTTGAGCTGTTTAGCACTCCCACAGAGCTGTGCCCCCACGCTCTCTCCTCTTTCCCACGGCACTTTCCTCTCCCTAGAAACGACTCTAAAGCAGTCCCTACTCCTGCCCCCACTCCCATCCCTCTCCTGTTCCCGGGCTCCAGGCCTTAGTTCTGAACATTTCACAGGAAGAGAACTAAGCAGAATGTGCCTTTCACCACTGGCTTCTGTGCCTCATCATCCTCTTTTAAGGCTGGTCTTGTGTACCATGATCAGAGCCTCAATCCTTGAGTGTGACTGGACCTTGATGTGTTTACAGCTCACACCTGCTGATGGGTGTGAGCTCACCTCCACCCTACAGAGACGCTGCAGCCCAGGGTAGTTAAGTTACTGTCACAACACCCATTTCACCCCTTTAGGGGTGTATATGAGTTGAGCCACAGGCCGTGGAGACTGTCTGAGTGTGAGTGTTTGGGCAGAAGAGGTGGTGAGAAGGAGAGATGGGGAAGGGTGCCTGTCTCTCTGCTCAGACACAGGGACACACTCAAGGAGGAAGGAAACTGGTTTAGGTATAGCAGAAGTGACAGGGACTCTCAGTTAAGCAGGAATCTGGCTCAGGAAGCCCTGAGTGCCCACAGAGGGAAAGGGGGCTGCAGCAACAGGGTCCGGGAAGAAAGGCCTGTCAGATGTGAGCATCAGGGGACCCCTTTCCCCAAGGGTGAGTCTTCCAACAGAGGCTTCTGGAAGCTTCTCTGGGATGTGATAACCACTGGCAGGGAGTCCAGATGGCCAGAAGCATACCTCACCATAAGCAGCCTAAGCCTGGGCAAAGCTATGGCCCCTGTGTCCATTTCCCCATTGTCTGGTGGACACTGATCATGGGAAAAAATCATTGACTTAAGGGCAGAGTTCCTGTTGTCCTGAGCCTGGTGGAACCTTTGAGAAACAGATGCACTGAGTATCCCAGGAGAATGATTTCCTGACTGAAACCTACCCTGTTCTACCCAGGGGTAGCTGAGATCGGACGCAGGGATGCCTGCTGGCCCCATTTGTGTTGGGGACAGAGGTGTCCATCAGGAAGGGCATGAGTGCTCACAAGATGACAAGGAACCGTTTTTGCCTGGGGCACACTATTCTTGGGTCATCTCCTAAGCTGAATATGGCTGAGAGCCTGGTCCTCAGGCTCTGGCCACTGCAGAGGATTTGAGTCTGTAGTGGTCTGCCAGCAGCAGCTCACCAGCCTGACTCCTGCTCGCTGGAGCATTCCATCAGCTCATCTTGTGGGGAAGGAAAATAAGACGCAGAATCAGCCCAAGAGTCCAGCTAATCTCAGGGTTGGAGGAGACAGGAGTGAAGTATGTCAGGACTCTGTTCTCCTGACACTTCCGTCATGGCCCCTGTCTCTCCGGAGCCCCTGTGCCTTCCCAGCTTTTCTCGGCTCTCCCATCAATGGTGCCCACCATATGTTTCAAGGCTGGAACTCCCATTGTCTGTGATCTCCCAGACCTCCAATAGCATAATGCTTCAGTGGCACAGCAGGACATGGCTTCTGGGGTTCCCAGGAAGATGGACTTGTGTGTGCCCCATAACCTCCCTAAGCCTGTAAGACTTCGCCCATGTGAACAACCAAATATCACCCCTTGTGCTCCGGCTATTAGAACCAATGGGACTCTAGTGGAGAGGAGGGAGTGATGCAAAGCCCTGAGTGCCCTGAGAAGATGCAGAACTCACTGCAAAATCCCCAGCCAGATCCAGAAGAAGGAACAGTGTATGATGAGGTCTACCTGTCACGCCTTCTGAGCCCAGGAAGGCATCTCAGAGGAGCGTTCCCTCAGCTGTGTGGAGGAATGGAATAGGTGGAGGGCAGGGGCATGGAGACAGCAAGGCCCCTGAGAAACGCAGGGAAACCCCTCCCGGTGGAATCAACAAAGAGCTCCTTCTTAGCCCAGTCCCAGGCAGCAGGTTGCATGTCCAAAGTGTGCTGAGCAAGATCCTAAAAGGAGCACAGTTTATTTATTTTAGCTTCTGACTGGCCAATCCAAACAAATAAACAGAACTTCAAGCAGACAGAGTCAGCAGAGGATATCTGAAATCTAACCTCTGGCTGAGACTTAAAGAAAACACACCCTTGGATGCAAACCTGCAAATGAACTTTCTGAAGGAAAGCATCCACTCCATTAGGATCCCACCCTCCATCCATGCTCCGGTCCTGCATCCCAGAAAAGGCAGTGCCTGGTGCAGGGAGGCGGTCACCAGAGCTGGTGAGCCAGGCCAATAATGGGGCCTGTGGCTCCTCACCCAAGGTTATAAGTTACTGGGGCCAGAGAAGCATGCTGGACTAGCTCCTACAATAGGGGAAGAGAACCCCCAGCCACTCCCTATAAACTGTTCTTGCTCTCATCTCCAGAACCTGACATCAGTGCAGATCCCCTCATGTAATTCCAGGTCCCACAGGCAGGCTGTGGTGTCTCTATCCACACACACTTGTAAGTGGCTGACCCCACTGAGCAGCCATGCTGTGGACAGAGAAGAGGGTTAGCATGGAATCTGACTGCAAGCCAAGCTCCTTTGTTTGGGCTTTAAGACTCACCAATATCCTGAGGCAGATGTGAGTGCACATGTAATGTGTATATACATGGCCTGTGTAGTTTGTGGACACGTATATATGACCTGTGTCTATGTGATTGGCTGGAAGTTTCTGTGCTTGTTTGTGTGTGTACATATGAATGGAGGTGAACCTGTCCTACACTTGTGTGTGACTGTGCATTTCTCCATGTGTATGCACTCCTGTGAAAGCTGTGCAGAAGTAAGAAGAGGAAGGCCTTTCAGTGTGACCTGTCCTCCCTGGGGCTTGAGCCTTCCAGATTCTGCCCAGTCAAAGGTGTCTGTGGATGGCCACCTCTCTCGCGTGTGAAGCCAGGATTGGGGCATTTGGATTCTTGGGAGGAGCCTGATATTTGTAGCTGTTGTCTTGGGGGTAGAGCAGGAGCCACCACCTGGGATCATTGTTTTTGTATTTTTATTTTTAATTGACATGTGGTAATGGCACAGGTTTGTGGGCTGACATGTACATGTGATATGTGATGACCCAGTCAGGTGACGGCTTAGCCATCATCTCCAGCACCGATCACTTCTTTGTGTTAGGACCGGTCTGTATCAGACATTTTGAAACACAGTTAATTGTTACCAGTCACTGGTAACAGGACTTCATTTACCGTTCATTTTCAGCCAACCACCTGCCTCACCCTGCCCAACCTGCCCCACCCCCCTACCTGCCCCACCTCCGCAGGCCACCATCTGCTGAATGAACAGAAGCTGGTTTTAGCTTCTGCATATGAGCAGAACACACAGTCTTTGTCTTCCAGTTCTTGGCTCACCTTACTTAACATGGCCTTTTCTCTGCTCATCCATGTCTCTGCACATAACAGCTTCATCTCTTCACTGTTGAATCATATTAAAGTTTATTTTGTGTGGATTAATGCAGGTACATGTGCATATGCATGTATGTGCATGTGTGTGTTGAGATCAGAGGTCAGCCTGAGACGTTCTTCCTCAGGACAACATCCTCCTTGTTCCTTTAGACAAGGTTACTCTCGTTTACCTGGAATCCATGCGTTCCAGAAATCTGCCTGACTCTGCCTGCCTAGCACTGGGATTGCAAGCACATGCCACCATGCCGGACTTTTTATAATTTTTTATATTTTATGTCACAAAATATATACATCATATATCATAATTTTATATTTACGCAGACTAGCCTCAGGTCTTCATGCTTGCAAGGCACATACTTTACTGAGCTGTCTCTCCAGCCCCCAGCTGAATAACATTTTATCACGCATGTCATACTCTATCCACTGATCTTTCAATGGACACCTCAGTGACCTTTTCACAGAGACGTGGGAGGGCAGGTGTCTCTTCGATGTGTGGATGTCAATGCCTTTGCATGTATGCCCAACAGTGGTGTGCTTGTGCCGGCTCATAAGTAGTTCTAGTCTTACTGTTTTGAGGGACTACCACACTCTTTTCCACAATGGCTGTGCATTTTATGTTCCCATCAGCAATGTGAGTCGTTCCCCCCCCCCCCCCATCTTCAGCATCATTTTCCAATTTTTATCCTGTTGGTAACAGTCATTCTGATTGGGGTGACGCAGTTTCTCTTGGTGGTTTGGATTTGCACTTCCTTGGTGACTGGTGATGTTGGACACCTTTCCTGTGCTTCTTGGCCATTTAGGTATCTTATTCTGAAAATGTCTCTCCAGATCATTTGCCTGTCTTTGAATCCAGTTGTGTGGGTTGTGGGTTCCTGTGTATTCTGGGCATTGAGCACTTGTTGGGTGGATTCTCTCCCATCCCACGGCGGTCTCTTTGCTCCATTGGTCCCTTTGCTGCCCAGGTTCCTCTGTGAACTGGAGGTGATGCTTTTCATCATTTACTGCTTTTTGTTACCTGCTTTTCTTGGGGTCATATCTAAAAGCTTTCTAGAATTCTTTTTCAGCTCGTTTATTGTTACAGACCTTTTTGTTTTGACGATATATCTTACACCTTTATGTATTCGTTCTAATATTTTCTTGGTAAAATCTCAGGTTTCTCTGTATGAGGGATTTTGTTCATTGCAACCCTGAGGATTCCTCTGTATTTTCTTCTAGTAGATCTGTGCTTTTCAGGACTTATATTTAAATCTGTGATCCATTGTGAATTGTCTTGTAATTGATGAGAGATAAGAGTCTCGTCTCCTCTGTTACAGATACTCGGTTTCCCCGCCACCATTTATAGAATAGACTTTCCTCTCTCAAATATGTGCTCTTGTTATCTTTGTCAAAAATCATTTTTCTCTGGCTGGAGATAGAGCTCAGTTGCTAGAATGTTTGTCTAGCATGCTTGGGGTTTATTCCCAGCATTACAAAAACTAGTGTGGTGGTGCACACCTGTAATCCCAGGAGGTAGAGGCAGGAGGATCCAGAGTTCAAAGTCATCCTCAGCTACATAGCAAGTTCAAGGCCAGCCTTAGATACATGAGATCCTATCTTAAAAAATAAGTTGACTCTAAAGATGTGAGTTTATTTCTGGACTTTCTATCCTGTTTTATTACTCTGCTTGTTGATTCCTGCGTTCAGATGTCTGGGTTTTATAGTTCCTGAGGTGGGGTTTAGAGTCAGGTATTGTGATGGCCCCTGCTCTGTTCTCTGCTCAGGACAGTTCTAGCTGTTTGGGGGTCTTTATGATTACCTTAGAATTTTAAGAGTATTTATCCTATTTCTGTGACAAATTCCATTAGTGTTTTTGGTAAGAATTGCACTGAGTCCATAGATTGCTTTTGGTAGTATGAACACAACACTAATCTTTCCAATCCATGAACATGGGCTATATCCTCCCCCCTCTCTCTTTCTCTCTCTCTTTCTCTCCCTCCCTCTCTGTCTCTCCAACTTCTTTTATCAGTATTTTATGATTTCCATTATTCAGATATTTCACTTCCTTGATTAAATTTATTTCTTCGTATTGAGTTGTAGTCCTTGTAAAAGGAATTGCCCTCTTGACTGCGTCCCAGCAGGTTGTTATTGGTGTGTAGGAATGCTGCTGATCTTCATGTGCTGATTTTGTATTCTGTGACTTTACTAAATTTGTTGATCAGCTCTAATGACTCCACTAAATTTTTTTTATCAGTTCTAATGCCTTTTTTTTTTTTCGGCATCTCTAGGTCTCTTTGTAATAAAGTCATATCATCTGTAACAGGGACTGTTTGGCTCTCCTCTTTCCAGTTTGGATGGCCTTACTTTTCTTTTTAACCTATCTATCTGGCTTGTTTAGGACTTCCAGAATCATCATTTCTATGTGAAGGGTCTTCTTTGCCTAAGACCTCCATGGAGGAATGATCAGCTAAGGAAGGCCAGCCTACATAGCAAGGAAGAATACTTGGCTGGACTCCATTAACCTAGGCAGAGCTGTGGGCACACACCATGCAGTCCTCTCACTCTGGACTGACTGGCTCTGGCCTTGTGTAAACTCAGGAAGTTTTCATCTGTTCTCTCAAACCTGGGAGTGCCAAGGGGCAATGAGACCCAATTTCTTACTGATTTCCATCTCTGCCCACATCACTCTGGTAACCTAGAGCCCCACACCCTGGAAAACATACTGGAAAGAAAGAAGAGAAAAAACCAAACACATATGCTCTAGCCCACTCACATACTAACACACATGTGCACACAGATATGAACGCTTTTGTGTGTACATATATACACGCTAAAGAAACATCCAACTTGGTGAGGTCCATTGTTCAAGAAAATCAAGAGAATTGAATTCCCTCTGGAGTTAAAGGCAGCTCCTGGGGAGGGAACAGGAAGCTTACCTTTAAAGAGAGAGACCACATTGTAGCTAGAGTTTTCCTGCCTGACCCACAGTCAGGACAAATCTCTGTCACCTGCCAGTCCCACAGCCGCTCAGACCCAACCAAGTAAACACAGAGACTTATATTGTTTAAACTGTTTGGCTAATGGCTCAGGCTTCTAGCTATCTAGTTCTTACATCTTAAATTAATCCATTTCTATAAATCTATACCTTGCCACATTGCTTGTGGCTTACCGGCATCTTCACATGTTGCTTGTCATGGTGGCGGCTGGCAGTGTCTCCAGCTCAGCCTTCCACTTCCCTTTCTTTTCTTCTCTGTTAGTCCCGCCTATACTTCCTGTCTGGCTACCGGCCAATCAGTGCTTTATTGATACAGAGTGATATCCACAGCACCACATGCTCATGCCAGTCACCAAGAGGTGAGGGCTTCCACACCTCACCAGAGGCTCTCCTGAGCCCAGGGACCCACAGTGACACATGAACAGAAGCAGAGAGGCCAAGGAAAGCCCCTGGATATTTAGCCTTTAGAATTATAAATACAGTGCATGGAGGACTCAATTAAGCTCAGATACCTGAACAGCAAGGTGAGAATCAAGGACCCAAGAAACACTCCTGGCTTGCACCCAATTCCTAACTTTGGATCTTCCTTCAGAGTTGGGGAGCTGTTCCATTTGTCCATCTCTCAGGTGCCCAGGGCAGGAGGTGGTTGTCTCCAGAATTGACCTGTGGGTACTTGCTTTCCACATTCAGCTTGGTAGCCCAGGATCCAAAGCAACAAGTGCTACCTGGTGGGTCATGAAAGCACCTGGTACCCAGGAGTCGGGGCTCCTAGAACAGAAGGATTCCGTGTGTACAGGATGAGAATCCTCTCTAACAGGGTTCACCGTAGCATATGAGCTTAGTCCTGTTTTCCTTGAGGCTGCGGTATCCTGCCAAGCTGACGGTGACAGACAGAGGTGAAAAGTCCAGAGGGAACACTGCTTTTTCCCCTTGTAGTGGGGGCTGTGCCAACCTCCCCAAAGCTGGTATGCATCTCTGAGGCTTTCATGAGAATGGCAGGAAGCCCCTTGCTGCTCACGTGCAGGTCAAATGGGAGTGGTGTGGAGCGTCTCTCCTGGGAAGAGTTACAACTGCAAGGCTGTTAATGGGGGGGGAGCCTCTGAGCTCCCAGGCATGCAGGGGTATCCTGGTCTCTCACCCCATGGAGCAACTTCCTGGCCACTGATAACTGAGCCACATTTTGTGGGATATCATCTCAATGAAAAGAAACTGCCACTTACCCTTCAAAGATAGCCAGCCTTGGCATCCCCAGGCCCTGCCCAGGACAAGGTGGAGGTCAGCCTCGGCATGTCAGTGACAGACAGATGGATAGGCACCGTGGGTGGACACAGGCCTGGAAATGTTGAGAGTGGAGTGGAAAGGATGTGTTTCTCCACATGTTGACTCTCTGGCAGCACCTTGGGAGAAGCGCTACTTGGATAAACATGGAGAAAACAAAACTCGAGGGACTCGGGCAAGGAAGCCAGACAGAGCAAGGGAGGATTGTTAGGGACTTCCACCTTGGTGTCATGTGACCCGAGCTCCTCTTGCTGAGGCAGAAAGGACCAGTTGCAGAGGGGGAGGCCAGTGGTCAGGTGACCAGATCTGCCCAGCCCTCTACAGAATGTACAAGGTAGTACAAACTCCCACCCATCCCATACCCCGGCTTCCACAGTGAAAAGGGAGCCCTTATTTTAGAATGGTAAAATCCAGCTGCTGGGGGTGAGGTTTGTGTGAGGCTGAAGATAGATACCTCATTAGACTGTGGCCCCAGGGTCCTGGGACGATCTTCCCTCCCCAGGATTCTCTGTGAAATGGCTAGAATTTGGGCCAAGAGTGATGCCCCATGCTCCCCCAGGGTCAAAAAGCCTACCCTGTGGAATCCACTGTCCATTGACCTTGGTGGTGGGGAGTGACCCCGTTTTTTTTCTGGTAAAGTACCTGTGGGGGCCTGCATCTGGGTCTTAGAGTGTCTGCAGCTCAGTTCTTCCCAGGGCCCCACCCACACTGTATCCTAAGCCTCCTCAGAAGGCCAGGAGAGGGATGCAGGTGAGTGCTTCTCTTTCCCACACCCTCCTGAAGTGGTGTTGGGCTGTGCAGAAATGTAGGAGGCACACACATACCTGACTGCCCTCCTGGGGGGGGGGGTGGCGCGATGCTGATCGACACCCGCAAGCTCGCAGTTCCTGGAGGGCCTGCGTTATGGATCAGTGCGTCTGGGGGCTCTGGAACACTCCCAGGGAAATAAAACAATTATTTTTGACAACCCACATCAATAGCATCTACATTTCCCCCCACACGGCGCCCCTTCCCCCACAAGGCTGCCTCTTCTGCACTCGCCTGTGTCTTCAGGAAATAGAGCCTGGAAACTCCGTAAGCCAATTGTTAGCTCCATCGATCTCATTTGGGGGCTTAAAATTCAGCAGACAGCACAGTGTTAAATTATTAACTAAATGTTTCCACTCGCCGGGGACATGCTTCATAAAGACCATCCAGAGGAACAACGGCCTATTTATGAAATTAACAGCTGGAGGGTTTGGCGGGATAGGGGGCAGAAGTCCCTGAGTGGCCAATGAAGGCAGCACTGTGCCCCAGCAGATGGAAGGAGTGAGGCAGAGCTGAGCCTCGGGGGCTGTGCTTCAGGAAAGAGGAACTGGCTGAGGACCTCCACCTGTCCACGAGCTTCACACTGGAGCATCTTTGAGCAGGACAGTGATGAGTGAAGTCTTCAGACTGGGAAGTGGGATGAGTCCCACTGGGTGATTTGCCACAGCCTCTACCTGCTGAGATGGGATGAACATCCAGCAAGGACTAAGTAAACTGTTACCGAGATGGTGTCACAGCAGAGTGTGACAAACTTTTTCCCACCCTAGGTGACAGGTAGGATCTCAAAGATGTTGATCAGGCCCAGCCAGGCCACATGCTGGGGACTGCAGACCAAGGCTGGAGTCCCGTGGGCTGTGCGTGAAGCTGTTCCCTCAGGAGTTTCCAGTGGATAGGAGGATGCAGATGGCACAGTGCTCAGGAACTTGTGCCTGAAATGAACAGTCTTAGGACCTAGCAGACCAGTGTCAGCGACTCAAGCCAGCCCAGCTGGTACGGCCTGCCATGGGGATCAGGGAACTGTGACATGTCCAGCATGTCAACGCATAGGCCTTAAACCAGAGATCAGAAGTGCCACATGAAGGTCCAGAGATGGTTTCAGGTCCTGCCAGCTTGTCTGGGCCATGGCTTGGGGAAGCCCATGACACAGCAGCCTCCAGAAGGGCAGCTCACCCCACACCACCCCCTGTGCTGCCCACACACTTCACGTCAGCCCCTAAGGAAGCCAAATCCCAGTCCCACTCATAGATAAAGCTAAGCTCTTTGGGGAGTTCCCCATACCTGACCCCAAGGAAAGCCCCATAGCAGGAGGGAGCAGCCAGGCCCCCCACTATCCCCCACACTTTCCAATGTATCAGCTGTCTGTGTGCAGGGAGGGCAGCAGGCTGGATTGTGTGCCCAGGCTGGGAATGTGACAGCAAGTAACCCATCTGAGACCCATGCCCCGAACAGCCTGATATATCCTAGGGGGCACATGATAAAATCCACACATTGTGGGTGTGCTTGTGGGCAACTCTGACAGAGAGAGGTAGCTACCAATAGAATCAAGTCAGAAAAGCATTTCCACAGCTTTGGACTCATCTGTCCATATCCCCCAGGGGTGAATAGGCAGCCACTGACCTGTGGTTCATTCCTAGGTTAATCCCACCTGCCTTTGAACTTCACACATACTTCGGCAGCCTGAGCTCCAACTGGGTGCAGTGATGCCTACGATCTGTCTACTTTTGAAGTAGTTGCATACATCACCGTGTTTGGTTTTATTGCAGAGTAGGAAGTCCCCTTCCTTGCCATGAACTTGCCATGGGCTGTTTATTCACTGTCCCAGGAATGAACATTATGGGTTACTTCCCATTTAGGCTAATATGGATAGAGTTCCTATCAGCCTTTCATGAGCATAAGTTGTTCGTTGTGTAAATTAGGAGTGAAATTGTCGAACCTATAAGACAAGGTCATTCGCCAGCACCATGCTCCATCAGAGTTCCAGCTGCTTCTGTCCTCACTGGCAGTCTGTGTTCTCCAGTGTTTAAATGTCAACCGTTGCGGTGGGTATGACATAATATCTCATGTAGGTTTGGTATGCGTGTCCCTGGTGACTAATGAGCACATGTGTGCTTACACCCTCGGGTGTGACTGCTCTTGTGGAGTGTTTGCTCCAGGTTTTTGTCCACTTTGTAATTGGGTTGTTTGTCTTTTACTGTTTGTCTGTCTGTCTATTTGTTTGTTTTAGATAAGGTCTTACTCTGTAGCCCTGGCTAAGCCTGGAGCTCTCTCTATACAGACCCCGCTGGCTGTAAACTCACAGAGATCCACCTGCCTCTGCCTCCTCTGCTCTAGGATTAAAGGTGAGCCTTACCATGCCTGGATACAGGTTGCTTCTTTTAGATCTTAATATAGTATAAATACAACTCCTTGGCCATCTCCGCATATTGCAGCCATTTCTCTTGGTGTGTGGTTTGCCTTTTTATTTATCTGAGTCTTGGATAGTGGATGGTTTGTTCTCTCTGGATTTGTTACTTCTTCAGCCAGTATTCCTTCCTTCTTTTCCCTATTCCTTTTCCTCTGAAATTCCAGTTACACGTACTCCAGACACTGTCCCACAGGTCACTGAGGCTCTGTTCATTTTGTCCATTTTCCCACGCTATATGGACAGTTCCAGGGGACCTCTCCTCAGGTTCACTCTCCACCTTACTGTTAAAAGCCTCTCTGGCAACTTGTTAATTTCATGCGAGGTACTATTCAGTTTTAGAATTACATTTATTTCTTAGTTGTTTTTGTCTCTGCTGGCATTTTCAGTGTGTTTCATTTTTTACGATCACCTTTTCATTTAAGTCTTTGGATATGCTTATAGTAATTATTTTCAACAGGGCTAATCTGAGTGTCTGAGTTAGTTGCATTGACTAATATTTCTATTAATTGTGGGTGATATTTCCTGGGGGGTTGTACATTTACTAACTTTTGTGCATTACATTGGCCACTAGATGATGAATTATATAGACTCTGGATCTGAAGTATTTTGATAAAGAATGTTGTTTTCTATGTAGCAGGCATTTTAATGCCTAGCTGCTCACCTTGAGCGTACTGAAACCTGACTGTATACTTGACTAGGGTGAGTCTATGCTGGTCTTGTCCTTAGTCATAATGGGGTATGGCCTTTGTGCTTGAGACATACCTTTCTATGGTTTTAAAGGAAAGTCAGAGTTTTTACCAAACCTCTTCCACATTGAGAGGATCTTCCTCTGCTGTGGTGAGTGACAGCTGAACCTTTGCTTAGCATCTTCAACCTTCTAGAACTGTGCTCCCTTGGGCTTCTCTCAATGCAGGCCCCAAATCTGAGGGTTTCTCAGACACATCAGGCTTCCTCCTCTCCAGAATTTCTCCTCTGTTTACAGATGTAATGCCACCTCTAGTTCCATCCTCAGACAACTTCATCCACAAGGTCCAGTTCAAGGGCCTCATCCCACCCCCTTTCTTCTACCTGCTTTTTCTTTCTCTAGCGCCTCTTTTTAAAAGTATTATGTTCATAGCATGCAACTATTTTTGTTGCAAGAGAGCAAATCCAATACAATCCAAAGCTATTCTGTCATCACTGAAGCCCCATTTGTTTATCATGCCACTTGTAGTATATGCTAAGCCAATAAGAATACAAGTTTTCAATGTGTGTCTCATTACCTCATCCTCACCACAGACCTGGGAGATGGGCACCTTCTCATTTTACAGTTGGCAGTGATGAGGGTCACACTGGCCAGCTGCCTCACCCGCAGCCAACCAGAAAGGACTTGGGCCGTGGATCCTGCTGTGCCACTTGCAGACACCATGTTCTTTCAGCTGTTAGTTCCAGGTGCGTCATGTGACAAGGTCCCCCTGCGGACCCCCAGGTCCCCTGTGCTGCCTACTGAACCCTGAGTTTTTCTTGGCAGCCTCTTTGTTCCACCCAAGCCTGCTCAGTCCCCCACCCCAACCCTGAACTCCAGGGAGCCAACAAGAGACCCACAGAGGCCACGTGGCGGTGGTCCAGGGTCTCCACCACGCCGGGTAGTCTGAGGGGCTGCCTGTGGACAGCAGTATAAAAGGGGGTATTGAGGGGCGGACTCCAAGGAGACTCATTCTCCATCAGCACCCCACAATGTGGGCTTTGTGAGACCTGCCAGGGCTGAGCTGAGCGGGAACTTTCCCTTTTCTCCTAGGGAGAGCTTATTTAATTTAAAAATAATCGAATGTGGAAAATGTTGGAGATGGAAACTGTTTATCAGTTTTCCTTTTCTGTTTCCCCCCTTGGCTTCACCCCACAGTGGCAGTGGCACTGACTCCCGCAGGGTGTCAGCAGAAGTGTCTGCTGTGACGAAGTAGACCCTGTCACTGCAACATGGCTGTGTGGCCCAGAGGTCCTGAGGGAAGCATTCACACTTGCTGGACAGGAGGTGGCATTCCTCTAAGAAGTCTGACATTCTGAAGGCACTGTTGTACCAAGGTTCTTCCCCAGGAGCAGCCAGGATGCCAAGGCCCCCATACAACCTTCCCCCACCTTGCTCTTGCCCCTGGCCCTCTTTTTCCTGTCCTCCCTTCTCCCGGTCTCCTGCAAATACACCCTCCTTCAGACGACTTCCATGGGACAGCCAGGCTCCCTCTGTCCTCACCAAACCATGCCACTCTCCTCCAAAAGTACATGGCAAATGTGTCATCTCACCAGGTGGCTCTGAAGCCAGGGGTCACCTCTGTGTCCAGGCAGTACACACTCAACTATGAAGTGTAGGCTGGCAGATCCACAGAGCCAAGGGTTCCCTCTCACATAAGGCTGTGTATGTCCCATCAATGCCCTGACATATCTGTTGAATGGCTAGTGAGAATGGGTGATTATTTAATGCATCTGTTGGCTCTGAAGAAATTCTTGCCATCAGCTTATTATGGGCTCGTCACCGCCCACCCCCAAGAAAGGAGGTGGATGGTTAGCTTTAGTTCTCGGCTTGACACAACCTGGCAAGAGAATCTCCATGAGGAGGGTTTTTCTTTGTTGGGTTGACCCCTGAGCATATCTGTGAGGATCGTCTTAATTAAGTCAGTTGATGTGGGAAGACCCGGTCTTCTGTGGGCAACACCATTCCCTAGGCAAGGGGTCCTGAACTGTGTTGAGTAGAGAGACTGAGCTGAGCACAAGCATTTCTTCTTTGCTGTTGACTGTACGTGACAGGATTAGCTACTTCAACCCCTACGCTCTTGACTTCCACATAATGGGCTGTGACTTAGAATTGTGAGTTAAAATAAACCACCTTTCCCTAAGTTGCCTTTTGCAGGATATTCTATCACAGTAACAGAAATTAGGTGTGTGTGGGGTGGGGGTGGGGTGAAAAGGACACCTGCATCAGAGACTCAAAGATGCTGCAAAACACTCAAGGTGAGTGCCTCCGTCCCAAGCAAAGCAGTCCTTGAGACACCTGCCGGCTTCTGAGCTTTTCTCAAGGAAGACAGAAAGGTCTCTAGTATAAAGGGAGTTTGTAAATGGGTCGGGGCTGCGTTTCCTGGCTGCATGATGATCCTTCCGTAAGTTTCTGCACTGGACAGAGGCTCAGAGTAAGCCAGGTGCTTGCAGGGACCTCGGCCCAATGCCTGTGGGGAGCAGATCTGGAGCTATAAGGGATGGGCCTGGAGGCTTTGGGTACTCTGGCATTAACTTAGAAAGGAGCTGGCATCCCTGCATATGCCCCATGCCATGTGAGTCCTATTGTTCGGTGCTTTCTGCCTGCTGCTGATGTGCCCTGCGTTGCTGGACCTAGGTGGGGTTCTGCACATGGATAAATAAGTGCCTGGGGCGTGAACTGGGGCCTTGGGAACCACAGGGCCCAGACAGCAGCAGACAATCGGAGTTGAGTAGAATGGAATCTCAGAGGAGCTCTGAAGAGTGGGAACTTGAGTCAGAGGAGGGGTCTGGGCCCCACACAGTCCAGATCTTGGCAGTACTGGGTCTCGTAAGAATCCCCTGGACTAAAGAGCAAAACCCAAGTGTAGCATGAGTCTTAAAAAGTTCTTATTAATAAAATCAAACCTCAGCCAGGTATTGGGATGAACACTGGAAGGTTAGAGAGACAGAATAAGCCACAGCTATCTCACCTCACTGGATCCTCGGCTGGTCTTGTTTCCTCAGACTGAATGCCCCGAGCCCTCATCCAGAATGGGTCTCAGCTGAACTGCTGCTAGAAGCCTAAATGCTTAACCAGGCCAAATGCTTCTCCAGGCCAAATGCCTCTCCAGGGCAAATGCCTCTAGTTTCTGGTCCTCACACTTTATATACCTTTCTGCTTTCTACCACCACTCCCTGGGATTAAAGGTGTGGCTTTCTGGGATTAAAGGTGTGTATCACCATGCCTGGCCGTTTCCAATGTGGCCTTGAACTCACAGAGATCCAGAGGGATTTGTCTCTGGAATGCTAGGATTAAAGGCGTATGCCACCACTGCCTATCCTCATGTTTAATATTGTGGCTGTCCTGTTCTCTGACCCCAGATAAGTTTATTTAGCATACACAATATTTTGGGGAACACAATACCCCCACACCCAAGCCTGTGTTCCCCAAAGTTGACTTTGTCATAACTCCAATTCCTGGAGGGCCCTGGGCTGGGCAAGAGAAGGGAAGCCAGAGCCTGGCCTTAGGGTTAGAGAGGCTCATTCCCTTGTGGCTGTGGCATCTTGGCATTGCATCTGCTCATCCTTGGGGCCAGTATGGAGTTCTGAGTCCCCATGCACACCTGAATGCTGAGGCTGAGTGGCAGTGGCTTCATCTGCTCCAGCAGAGACCAGAACCAGGCTGACAGTCAGGCCACTGGGCCTTTGGCAAGACCATAGGCCCCTCTGGTGGCAGGAAGCAGAGTGTTGCCCTAGGTCCCTGGTAAAGCCCTGCTGTCCACTCTTACTGCTCTCCTGCTGGGCCCTGAGCTTCCTGGAGGCTATACTCCAGCAGTTGCTTGGCCCCTGGCCGGGTCACTTTTTAGTATTCTGTGTGATGCCCTGAGACAGGCAGAGAGTAGAAAGAGAAAGAAGGGTAGGGGAAGTTATTCAGCACCATCCCCAAAACCCATGGCCAAGGACACTGGGACAAAGAGCAGTCTTCATTCAGGCCAGTAGGCATGGCTTCTGCTGTTCACAAAGGAGGCTTGAATGTGCAGAGCAGTGGGAGGGACCCATGCTTTGCTCAAAGACACCCTCCTCTGCTGGCCTCCAGCAGAGCAGACAGACAGACGGGCTTCCCAGAGCCTTTGAACTCAAGAATCTCCACTTGGGAGGTGACCTTGAATGTCAGGTGCCACTGAGTCCTGTCCTGGCTCCTGACAGCAGCCATTTGGTTCTTCCTAGGACGGGTGGCTTCCTCTCCTTCCACTGGGCCAGTCCCACCCACTCTTCCAACAAGCTTGTGCTCTGAGCTCGCCCCCTATTGGCAATAGGCTGTTTCCCACACAGGCCCCTCCGAAGATGTTGATTTGGGAAATAGGGTAGCTAGAGATGATGAGCCCACAAGATGATTATTGGATTATGGGAACCAGAAATCAATGTGTTTCTGCACAATTTCATCAGCAAGAAATTGCACTGGCTCCCCCTACCCCACCCCCACCATGTCAACACTTGATGGCCTGGTTGTCTGGACCCAGCATTCCTGGACCTGCTCCCTGGCTCCCACAAGGGTCCCCACCTGAAAGAGATAAGATAGAGCCCGTGTTGGGGAGGAGGTGTAGACGGGGCTGAACTGGGTCTGCTCGCTGTGAGTGATAAAAGGGGCTTTGGAAAGGTGCTGACGTGGCCACCGCGCTTAATGAGGTCATCGCCAAAGCTACTGCCCCGGTAACCTGGAGGTCAGGTTCCCAAAGTGACAGCAGCGGGAAGTGGGGCCATCTGCCACTGCCTGTCAACACCCAACACCCCATCACAGCAGCCAGCTCCCATGCCTGCAGGGGCTGGGCTCCAAACTCATTTCAGGCCTGTCATCTTAAGACCTGGGGCATCCTGAGAGAGCTGAAAGGGACCTCTGGCCTGTGCTGGTAGAGAGGGCAGCTGTTGGTGGGGAGGGAGGCTCCTGGGCCCCTTGTCAAAGCCGGCCTCGGGCAGCACCTTCTCTGGCTTCCATCAAGTTTCTGCTTTGAGGGTTTTTTGAGGCTTCTTAGCTGAGTTTGCTGGAGGGACCAGCACTGTTGTAGGCACTCCTGGAGGCCTGGACTCTGCCCTCCACCATGCTGGCTTGGAGACCTAGTATGTGGCCCTGCCACACAGTAGGCGTGGCCTGACTTGCTCTGGCACCTGCGTGTTTGGGCAGAAGCTTCCCAACAGGGTAGAACTCAGATAGCTGGACCAGATTGAACTAGATGTCTTATCTTTGAGCAGGAAGTAGGAGAAGACGGAAAATCTGAAAGCAAAAAAGAGGCCAGGTTCTGCTCCCCAGTAGCTTCCCTACTGTTCCTTGTTTCCTGTCTTTCAGCCAGGCTTGATGGTAGGTCAGGGCGCCACCTGGGGTAGTCCAGCCCAGGTGTAATGTGTGTTAAAAGTCCCCAGGGGGCGGCATGGTCTCCTAGGACCAAGAGCCCCTGGCAGCTCATGCTGTAGCACCATTGTTCTCAACCTGTGGGTTGCGACCCCTTTAGGATTTCACAGTGGTTATATGTCAGATATCCCACATACCAGTTATTTACATTGTGATTACAGTAGCAAAATTACAACAAAAATAATTTTATGATTGGAGTCACTACAACACGGGGAACTGTACTAAAGTGTCCCAGCGTTAGGAAGGTTGAGAACCGCTGTTGTAGCGTCACTGAGAGAATCTCTGCTGGGACAAGGGGAAGTGACTGGGGGGGCCTCCAGGCAGCCTCGTCTAGGAACACCTGAAGGCAGAGTCCTTTCAGAACATGGCTTCCCAGAGGACTGGAATAAGAACTTCCAGGATAAGAACTTTGTATCTGTGAAATTTCTTAATTCAGTATCTAGTTTTCTCTTTCTGGCCTCAACCTTTCTCTGCATTAAAATAGGATAGTTCTGGGGAACATGACCCCCAGCCTTCAGACCCACCATGAAAGTCACTCAGGGTAACATTCAGCTCTTTTTATTATGGAGCCAGGGAGAAAAACAAGTCAGAAAATCATTTCCAAAAATAGACAGCAGACAGCAGGATTCGTGTGGTATGGCTGGTTGGCAGCACCCTGGGTTGGGGCACAGGCTGGCCAGGCCACTCTGTGTTCTGGGAAAGGCCAGCACCCACTTGGGGACCAGGCCCCTTGGAAAATGCTCATACTGCCCACTGTAGGTCTCTGAGTTCAGACTTAGCAAAGCCACCTGCGACTCGGCCCCAGTCAGTGCTAGCTCATATCCCTGGGTTGTCAGAGCAACTGCCAGGGCTTGGCTACAGAGTCCTTCTGTCTTTTCTGGATAGAAAGGACTCTGCTTGGCAGAGATGTTTTGAAGGCATCCTAGAGAGCTCTGACCACTAAGTACCTCTGGGCTGCTGTGTTTAAGGAAGAAACTGTCTGGTCTGCTGGAGGCAGCCCAGGGATTCTGCAGAACCCTCGGTGGGAACACAGAGGAGAGGGTGTCGGGTGTAGAAGCAGGACTCCTCGAGGATGGCAGCCTTAACCTTTGCTGTCACTGGATGTCTGGTGACCACAGGCTTGACATAGGTACCACAGACCCACCATTGTTCAGAAAGGTCAGGGATTTGGTAGGGAATTCTGAGGCTCCTGCTGGCCTTGGATTAGTTTTTCCTAACTTCATAGCTTCGGCAATGTCAGGGCCCCTCCAAACACCCTCCAAGCCGGGAGTGGGGCTTGGCCAGTCTTCTGCCATGAGCCATTTGATGTTAGATGGAGCTCCATCTGGCTCTGAGCCTTCTTCTTCCTCATCTCCAGACTTCCCTGCACACTTAAGCCTCTTTCTGAGTCCCCCACCCCACGCCAGTAGAAGACCTCATGGTTCCTTACAACAGCCCTCGACAGAGCAGGGGGGCTCTGATGGCCGTGAAGTGCGAAGAAGGCCAGCCCCAGTCTCCTCCCAGTCCAGCAGAACCGCAGCTGCTCTGGGCATCATCTGCAAGCACCCAGTTGTTCCAGCAGTTCTGTATGTTGACAGCCCTACCCCCTGCTCTTGCCCCCCCCAACCACAACCCTCTCCCCCGTCCTGGAGCCCGCTTAGGAGGTGGGGGAGAACGTACACACTCATACTCAAACTAGGAGGGACCCTGTGTCCGTGACTTGTGAAAGTTGGGGGCAGCGAGGGTGAAT
>CABHPH010107353.1:32300-48296 GCA_902168325.1 Peromyscus nudipes | reverse complement strand
TTTTTTTTTTTTTTTTTTTTTTTTTTTGGTTTTTCGAGACAGGGTTTCTCTGTGTAGCTTTGCGCCTTTCCTGGAACTCGCTTGGTAGCCCAGGCTGGCCTCGAACTCACAGAGATCCGCCTGGCTCTGCCTCCCGAGTGCTGGGATCAAAGGCGTGCGCCACCACCGCCCGGCAAGCTGTAGCATTCTTAAGAGGGAAGAGAACACTTAAGAGGCAGGGCTTGGTGGAAGGAGGTTCATTAAGGGTGTCACTGTGAGGGTAGAACCGCGGCCACTTCCTATTCCTCTCACGTCCCGGGGAGTGACTTCATGACGTAAGCTGCTTCAGTCCGTCCAACACTACAGTCTGTACACCACCTGACCAGAGGTTGAAGAGCAATGAAGCCAACCAACCACAGAATGAAACCCATGAGACTTTGCTCCCAAACCAGCCTGTCCTCAATATCCACTGTTGTTGGGCGCTTCGTTACCGCAATGGAAAGCTAACAGATGTGGCTTGCAAATTTTGTGTTGTTGTTGTTTTTGTTTGTTTATTTTTATTAATTATTTTATTTTTTACTCACTCCATATACCACTCCCAGATCCCCCCTCCTCAATATTTTCTTCCCTTTGGTAGTTACATCATCACTCTGATGACTGCTTAATTAGCTGCACAGAAGCTTTTTAACTCCATGTAATCCCATCCCTTTCATTTCTGTAAACCATTCTATCAGTGTCATAGTAAACCACCATTAAGGCCCCAGGCTTTCTTCCCTGTCTTAGTCTAGGTCTAGCATTTAAGTCTTTAATTCACTTTGAGTTGATTTTGTGTGTGGTGTTAGGTGGGGGTCTAATTCACCATCTTAAGGGGATCTACAGTTTTCCAGCATTGATTGTTGAAGGGACTGTCTGTCCCCCATCACACTGTACTGGCATCTTTGCTGAAATAGATAGGTTTGTCGCTGGGTGCTCTGGTCTGCTCCACTGGCAGAATCTTTTTCTGTTTCTTTATCACTGGGACTCGATTCTCTGGATTACTTAAGATAATGTGGGCACCTTAACAATGTTAATTTTCCTAATGACTACCAGACCATTTACAGCCATACACCACATAATGACACTTGAGTCAACAACAGGCCATATGTATGACGGTGGCTATTCCACAGCTATTACAGATAACTTATAAAGTTCACTTCCACTGTATTTCTAACTGGAAGTATGGCATAAAAATAAACCACTCACATCATAGCATAATGACACACCCTAATATAAATCCATCACAAATTACTGTTTGAGGAAGTTGGATAAGGATTATGGTAGATCTTTTTTTTTTTTTTTTTTTCCCCCAAGACATGGTTTCTGTGTGTAGCCTTGGCTGTCCTGGAACTCACTCTGTAGATCAGGCTGGCCTTGAATTCTCACAGCTCCACCTGCCTCTACCTCCTGAGTGTTGAGATTAAAGGCATGCACTACCACTGCCAGGCTATGGCAGACTTTTTGATATTTATATGAAATATTTCAATTTTGTGCTATTTTTTATTTATGATAAGTACTAAATTAGGTTAAGTAAATAAATAAAATGAAAAAGTGATATTCAAAGTACAAACAAGAGTAACAATTGTTTGATGAAACTATCATTTAAAATCACAGTTGTATAAAGATGCAGATGTAAACCATTGCAGTCCACAATAAGTTATCATATTAAAGTGGTTAAAATTCAGGGAAGGATGAATCACTGCAAATCACACATCACTGCCAAAGGTCAAGCAGACAGGTATACCACATGAGCTATAACTGAGCCTAACCTTCTGTACTGAGCATGATACACCCAATGAGCCAACTTCAGTTAACGCTAAGAGCCTATCCAGCTACTTCTCTCTGAGCTCAACAAGACACTGGGAAAACAGAGTTGGGCAACTAGCGTT
Organism: Peromyscus nudipes; assembly: GCA_902168325.1. Lineage (NCBI taxonomy): Eukaryota > Metazoa > Chordata > Mammalia > Rodentia > Cricetidae > Peromyscus > Peromyscus nudipes. The sequence goes on along the minus strand of CABHPH010107353.1, from coordinate 46,392 downwards.
GTTTACAAGAATGTCCTATGTTTCAGACTGGAAAAGCTTGGACAGGTGAAATATTTCAAATTTCATAATATTGGGTATTTCTACTGTAGGAACATAGACCGAAAACAGAGAAAATCTCATGAAATTAAACATGGCTCATGAAATTAAACATGGCTCATGAAATTAAACATGGCTGCTGTTGCTGCTTCATGGAACATATCTGCTTACCCGTGGTATAGTAGCAGATCCAACTGTCATAGTTATTAATAGTTGGACAAAGTTAATACAATTATAAAGCTAATAAAATTACAAAGATATTCACCAGGGCTAATTACAACAAGCTACAGCATTTGTTTATATGTTTGAGTTTAGATTTTAGAAAATGCATTAATATAATTGAAATCAACCAGAGGGAAGTAAGTACTATGATATATAATTAGGACCTACATCTACATAGAAGAACCACAAAGTTAATAGAGATTGGAAAACTGCGCAAGGAGAGTAGACACACCAATGATTCAAAGACATAGTATATAGAATCCTTTAACAAAATCAAGAAAATTCTGTGATGTAACCATTGTACATCTTCAAAAAGCTCTGGTTCCCCTTAATCATTTTGTAGTAGTGCAACAATACCTACCAAGACAACTCTATACAGCAGAAGCCTTACATAAGTTTAATCCTCATTAACCTCAAATATAATCATTTAATATATTATCTTTTAGAGCAGTTTAAAATCAGAGCAATATTGAGCAGAAGGTACATCAGAGATACACCCCCTAGTTCCTACTTATGCAGAACATTCCCCAACTATCAATGTCTCTTCCCAGAGTAGCACATTTGCACCAATGACGAGTTGGCACACCATCTTCACCAACATGAAGGGTCATGTGTGGTGGTGTATATCCTATGGGTCTGGATAAGCCTATAATTACCCAGAGTTGTTGTTTTATTTGTTTTACTTTTTGCTCTTTGAGGGCCTGCCAACCAGCTCCCAAATAAATACACAAATCTTATTCTTTCTTATGAATGCTTGGCCTTAAGTTGGCTTGTTTCTAGCCAGCTTTTCCTAAATTATCCCTACTACCTTTTGCTCTGGGCTTTTATCTTTCTCTATTCTATATAACTTTGTTACTTCTTACTCCATGGCTTGCTGTGTAGCTGGGTGGCTGGCTCCTGGTGTCCTCTTCCTTCTTCTCTCACTCCTTGATCTTCTCTTCTCAGATTTCTTCTTCTATTTATTTTCTCTGCCTGCCAGCCCCACCTTTCCTTTCTCCTGCCTTGCTATTGGCTGTTCAGCTCTTTATTAGACCAATCAGGTGTTTTAGTCAGGCACAGTAACACAGCTTCACAGAGTTAAACAAATGCAACAAAAGAATGTAACACATCTTTGCATCATTAAACAAAATGTTCCAGAGCATAAACAAATGGTAACACATCAACTAATATTCCACAACAATTACCAGTCTCATTACACTCAGAGAACACTTTGCCAAGAATCCATGCTCCTGTTCATCTCTCCTCAAGAGCTAGCTGGTAACTACCCATCTTTTCATTATTTCCCTAGTTTTGCCTTTCCTAAAATGTCATAGAGGAGGTATATAGTATGCAGGCTTTTCCCACTTAGTAATATGTTTTAAGCTTCCCCCTATATTTTTTTCATAGTTTGATAGCGTATTTCTTTTTGACACTGAATTACACTCCATTGTCTTAAAGCAAAATTCATCAACATTCATTTATTATTAAGATCATTATCTGTCAACCTACCTTTATTTTTGACCAATCTATTCACATAATCCAAACATACAGCATATAGTGATACAGGAAGGAAAGCCTTTATGCATGCAGTCCTGTGTGCCGGGTTCCATCTCTGCGCGCGCGCGCGCACGCACACACACACACACACACACACACACACACACACACACACACACCTGGCAGAACCATTCTGAGTTTATCCTTCCACAGATCACTGTTGTACACATAAACTCAATTAAGAATATGCTTATATCACACACACATCCCTCTGTTGTTTTTCCACTAATAGCTTACTTTTAACACTGCTCTGTACTTTTGTTACATAATAGTGTATAGTAGAAATGTGCTTTTATTAACACAAAAGCTTATCTTCATTATTTTTACAGTCGCATCTATTGTGCATATTATCATAATTTATGCAACTGGTCATCTATGAATGAGTACTTGGACTTAAGGAAACTTGAACTTACAGTTGTCTATTCATTTGTGTAAGAAGAACCAGCAAATTTCAAATAAAAGCTAAGTGATATTCTGTGGTTAAAACAGTTCTAAGTAAATCACTGTGTGAGGAACTGGGAAGATGGTTCAGTGAGTGAGAACGCTTGTTGTGCAAGTGTGAGGGCATGAGTTTGATCCCCAGGACCCCACAACAGCAGAGCAGCACCCCCACAACAGCGGAGCAGCACCCCACGACAGCGGAGCAGTACCCCACGACAGCGGAGCAGCACCCCACGACAGCGGAGCAGCACCCCACGACAGCGGAGCAGCACCCCACGACAGCGGAGCAGCACCCCACGACAGCGGAGCAGCACCCCACGACAGCTGAGTACAACCACGAGTGCCTGGAGCCTCAGCTTTGCAGGGTGGGAACAGGTGGATCCCGGGAGTTACTGGCTAGTCAGCCTTGCCTAAACAACCAGCTTCAGGCTCAATGAGACCTGCTGAAGAGGATACGGTGGAGTGCAGTAGAGGACACCGAATGTCTTCTACTGGCATCCATATACATGGTCATGGCTGTGTGCTGTAGGATGAATTGCTAAACGGTCTCATTAATAAAAACCCGGAGCCAGATACTGGGGTGAAAACCGAGAGATCAGAGGAATAGGACAAGCCACAGCCAACCTCACCTCACCAACTCCTCAGCCTCCAGAGAGAGCTACTTCCTGTACCCATGCCTATATGCCTTTCTATCCCTGCCCTCTTACTTCTTCTCTCCACCCAGCAACATCACTTTCCTCTTCCCGCCTAGCTCTATCACTTCCTGTCTGTCTGTATAGACCTCCAGACCTCTATGGTTAACTAGTGCTGGGAATTAAAGGCGTGTGCACTGGCTATGGGTGAGATAGGACCTCTGTTGGTCTTTTCTGTATTGAACACACGGATTGCAAGCCCAGTGCCTCTTTGAGATCTTTGGCAGCAGTTAACTCTGCAGCTCACACATGAGTGAGCCCGTATGATAATGAGTATTCAGACGGGTAATGCCTGGGGGGCACTCACCAACCTAAGACAGAGCACCTGTGTGGCCTGGGCAGGCATCTCCATGACGGGTAAGGTGACCTGCTGACGTCCCACGCAACCCAAGTCAGAAGCTCATTTTTTAATAAAAGGGGGACCTGCAGGGCCCTGGCCCCCGTTTTGGGCAACTGTTGCCTTGCTTGCGGACCTTGACCTTGATATTCTCCCTATGCTAATTCCCTGCCAGGTTCCACCCTCCTGAATGCTTAAGGGAAGTTCCTTGCCTGGTATCCTGAATAATGGGCGTTAACAGATTAGAAACAAGATTGTAAAACATCAGTAGCAAACTTCTGCCCTCCGGGGTCCTCCCATTGTGCTGTAAGCCTGTATTTAAGACCTCCTCCCTCCTTAAATAAATGACATTCAGCATTTAAAATTAATATATATATATTATATGTATATAATAGAATGAATACTGTGAATGTAATCTATGAATACCATAAATGTGATTAATATCATGAGTGTAATTAATGAATATGAGTGTAATTTAAAAAATAAATAAAAAGTAAAAAAAAAAAAAAAAAAAAGGCGTGTGCAATGAGGCCTGGCTCTGTTCCCAGTGTGGCCTTGAACTCACAGAGATCTGGATGAATCTCTGCCTCCAGAATGCCAGGATTAAGTGCACGTTCTACCACTGCCTGACCTCTATGTTTAATATAGTGGCTGTCTATTTCCTCTGATCTCCATGCAAGCTTTATTTATTAGAGCACAAATAAAATATCACCACACTGTGCCCACCCCCCACATGTGCACACACATGCCTGTACTCACACCATACACATACACACATAGAATATTAGTGTTTGTTTACAATCCTGAATAGTAGTTTTGAGTCCAAATACACAAATATATTTATTTAAAAGACTCTGGCCCATTAGTGACAAATCTATTTGGTCATGGCTGGATATTTATGAGCTATCAACAATGTTGTCCATATGCTTCACTCACATGCCATGTTAAGCATGTATGGTTTATCATGGCTTCCCACTGGTTTTTATTTTGCTTTATAGCATGTAAAATCATTATGGAGAAGCAAAAAGAAAATAATTAAGCAATCTTTAAAATCTTCCCTGTCCTCTAGGAAGCTCAGTGAATACAAGTCTGAAAAAATTATATTACCAAGTAAAAATATCACTTTTCTCTTTACTGGAAGATAATTTTCGAGTCTGTTCATGGATATATAAAGACTTACACCTACAAGCAATGCTCATTCACTCTGTTGGATAAAATAAATCTGCTTATAATTCATAGGTCAATGCTTTCTGTAACTAAGAGAATCACACACTCAAGGCTGCCAAGTTTCAAATCTGGCACTGTTTTGCTCCAGTGTTGGTCTATGGAGTGAGTTAAACAGTATCTCTGCCCCTAGTCTTTGCAAAAAGAGTGAAGAATTTAATGAACACTGGGAATCTTTGCATATTAACATTCATGAAAACAGTAAGACAGGTAAAAACACCCACAACCATGCCAAGTCGATATATGTACTTCTACTAGTGAAACTCCAACTTTTGTATGAAATATCCAAAGCAATACTTTAAAACTACTTCAAGGGAGAGAGAAGGAAGCAAAGCAGAGACTGTCTATACTGACTATTTAATGATCATTTTTCACATCAGGAAATTAGTAGATGACCAATTCTTTAAATAAAAGAATTTAAATCTTTACATATTCACTTAGCCGCAACTTTGCTAAAATAAAATGTTACTTTAAATTACACTTTTTAGTCCTTTTACTAAACTTTAAACTACATCTCTTGTTATTAAAATGTTCATTTTTATAAGTGATCTAGGCCTCAGACAGAATTTTGATAGTTAAGCAGTTATTTTCAGCTGTGCTCTATAATATTAGAGCAAAACTACTGAACATTTAATATTCCCTCAAGAATTCAGATTGAAAGCCCATTAGAGATTTCCGTTGCTGCTTTAAAACACACTTTGGATCTTATCTGTCATCTGGATGAGACATAAAAGTGGTAACAACAGTTGCCTCTGTTAACTATAGAAACCCAAGCCTTAGAGCCGCTGTAACCTTTTCCATATAGAATAGCCTGGGCTTATTTACTTTACTGCAGTCTTCCTCAAATATACGGATCTTAAACCTGAGAATGTCTACACAGTCACAGTGATCATGAATATCTGAAGGATAATGAACTATGTGCTGAGAATACAGACTGAGCATGACATTTCCACATTCGAGGACTTAAAAGTTTCATGAATAAGAATAATGTATAAAAATAAACAGGAAAATAACAACCAATCAAAATGCAGAGTTGTGGAGCCCAGTCCCAGTGGATACATCTACAAAGAAGGCCTGCCCCTAAGACTAGGGAACATTGTGGGAGCTGGGGCAGAAAGACTGTAAGGGCTAGAGAGAGGATCAGGGAGTCTGCTGTGTGAGTGTGTCTCTTAGGACTGCCAGAAGCTACACTCATAAAGTCTCATCAACGTGACTGCCTAAACAAGACAACAGCAGACATGCCACAGTGAATGTATAAAGGCTTCACTCCTACACAAAAAACCAGAGGCGAGCAAACGCAGAGTGCGGGAGAAAAAGTCTTCCCTGGGGAAGAACACACCAATTGGGGAGTCAATACAAGTGATCCTGAAAATACACGTGTAACATTATACAGACTGAGCAGGTTGTACTCAGGAATACATATGTATCTGCATGTACTTATATGCATGTAACAACAATGAAAACAGAGGCCTTCCGTTTGAAAGAGAGCAAAGCAGGTGGGTATATAGAAGGATTTGGAGGGAGGATAGGGAATGGGGAAATGAAGTAATTTTAATCTCAAAAAAACAAAAAGGAAATGAAGTTCATAGGAGAATGTGCAGACTTCCTAGAGTTGCCATAGCCCAGGGTACTGGGCAGCTCATGCAACCCCACATCCTTGTTTCCATTCTGGAGGACACAAGTCTAAATCAAGCCACAGACTGAGCATGCTTGCTCTGATGGGGCTAGTGAAGAATGCCCCCCTCCCCATTTTAGTAGCTGCCACCTTTGTTTATGTGGCTTGGCTTGTAGCTGCGTCACTTCGAACTCTGCCTCCGTCCTCACATGGCCTTCTTCCCTGTACATGGTCTATGTATTCCTTCCCCCTTGGACAGACACTAGTCAATAGATGACGACCATTTTTATTATGCCTGAAAAGGGCCCTGTTTCCAAACAAAGCCATCCTCTGAGGTTTTACTTTAGAAATAAGTTTGTGGAGAACTGGCTGTGCAGGAGGAGGGGAAAGGCAGAGAAATGCTTATCAGACTGAGGAGACCTAACACAAAAATCCCAGGACAGAAGCATTCACATAGGAGTTTATAAGCTACCATTTAAACAAGAATCTCAAATGATATGATATAATACACTCGAGCTTCCAAAGCATCATTACCTTCCCATTTATATGAAAGCCTCCTCCAAGATTACCTGCCAGGTATTAAAAACAACATAATGAGCCAGAGGTGAATGTTCAATCCATTCCTACTTAACCCAGGACACCCAGTGAGCATCAGGACAAACTTAGTTTTCTTTTTTTTCTTTCTTTTCTTTTTTTTTTTTTTTTTTGGTTTTTTCGAGACAGGGTTTCTCTGTGTAGCTTTGCGCCTTTCCTGGAACTCACTTGGTAGCCCAAGCTGGCCTTGAACTCACAAAGATCCGCCTGGCTCTGCCTCCCGAGTGCTGGGATTAAAGGCGTGTGCCACCACCACCCAGCCAAACTTAGTTTTCTCTTTGATGAAATATGTATAAGATGCTGTGATTTTTTTTTTTACTAGGTACACTTATTTATCTTTGCCAGAAGTAACAGAAATACAGCCATGATCACACGATCATTAAAACAAAAGACCATCATTTTATCAACAAGGGTTTTCCTTTTTTTTTTTTTGAGGCAGAGTCTCCCAGCCTCGAACTCACAGATCCACCTGCCTCTGCTTCCCGGGTGCTGGAGACATGCGCCACTATGCTGGAATCTGGAGGATTCTTAAACCACACTTTGACAATAATCTAGACTAGCTCCCAAGACAGAGGCTAAATAATGACTACTTACTAAGCAGTATTTTTGTGGTAGAAAATGATAACATTATTGACTAAGGTTCCATTGGAAGTTTAACCATTTTACTAAGTGACAGAAATATTTGGGTGTTGAGGAATATTATTTTAAGGTATATTACTTTTGTTTACATTGTATTTGTTAAACTCTGTGAAGCTGTGTTACTGTGCCTGTGTAAAACATCTGATGGTCTAATAAAGAGCTCAACGGCCAATAGCAAGGCAGAAGAGATAGATAGGCGGGGCCAGCAGGCAGAGAGTATAAATAGAAGGAGAAATCTGGGAAGAGGGATTGGAGAGCTAGGAGTCAGAGAAGGCGGAGGACTCCAGGGGCCAGCCACCCAGCTATACAGCAAGCCATGGAGTAAGAGTAAGATTTACAGAAGAGGGGAAAATTCCAGAGTCAAAAGGTAGATGGGATAATTTCAGTTAAGGAAAGCTGGCAAGAAACAAGCCAAGCTAAGGGCAGGTATTTGTAATTAAGAATAAGCCTCCTTGTGTGATTTATTTGGGAGCTGGGTGGCAGACCCCCAAAAGAGTAAAAAATAAACAACAACATTCGCGTTTCAAAAAAAGATTCATATAACAGCATTGGTGGCTTCCAGGTGTTTTTCAAAAGAACCAGTCTATTTGTTTTATGTGCTTTATAAAGTATCAGACCTCTTTAAAAAAAAACGAGTATTTAGAAAATAAATTTTATAAGATGGTTGATAAAGCACGGTCTTTTTCTATCTCTTTTTTCAATAGTACTTTAAATACTGCAAGTGCAAATCCCATTCCTTAAACATGTGATGGGCCTCAGCACTCTGGCATGTGGTAGCTTTGTCCTCAACCCCCTTTTTTTGGCCTGTCAGCTGTGAGAAACAGTTTTCTACCAATTACTGTCACAATATGAATAAATTCAAAACTGAAAATATAAGCACTGAATATTTTCAGTAAATTTATCCCAAACTACATTAAAATGGGGCTTTAGGATTTAAGCAAGGAGTTTACTTAGTAATAAGGAAGAAGCATTAACATTTTACTTCATCTTCTACAAAAAAACTCCACCACAATATAAGAAGTATAACATGCAGAGAAATGGGCAGATGACAACCACCATATGATATGAAAAAAAAAAAAAGCCACAGCAACACAGAGAACGTAAATTAAGGAACAGGACCCCAAACAATAGCAGAGAGGTACTGGCTTCCCTCCCTTTTAGTTTTAGAATGATTAATTCTGTCCATTATGATTTCATGACAAGGAAGCTAAGGAAGATTCCCTAGTATCTCCTTTGTCCAGCAGTAGCTGCTGTCATAGCGTGTGGCTCCACACTAACCTTATGCATGCAGCTCATTTTTCACATCACTTTGGTTCAAGAAGAATTGGGGCAAACTACAGAGATCAGGAATGTTTTTTAGCAATCACTTTGATCCTCCAAATAAAAGAGAACACAGCTGCACCTTATCCAAACTTCCCTTTGGGCAGGGGGCAGACAATAAAAGGTCTGTGTTTGCAGGCCCACCAGAGACAAAGCTCCAGTTGCCTAAACACACAAAACCCCAATGGTCTGAGTTAACCTTTTTTGTTCAGAACACAGCTAATTTTATAATTTTTAAAATTTTTTTTCCATTTTGTTAGATCGGGAACAAAGGGTCTCCCGTGTGCTAGGGAAGTGAACTGCCACTGAGCTAGACTCCCAGCCCTTTTTAATTTTGTATTCTCTAGGCTGTCCTTGAACCTGTAATCCCCGTCTCAGCATGGATTACAGGTTTGTGCTGCCACTCCTGGCTTTTTAACAGTCTCTCTCCCTGCATCCAGGGGAGTTGGAGCTGAAACCCAGGGAAAGCTGGAACAGGATGCATGTGTGGAAATAAGCAAGGAAATGAAGTTCACGGGAGAATTTTCAAGGGAGAATGATTGTTTTGGCTTGCTGTGGTGAGGAAGGACATTGGGGACGCTGCAGTCTTGCAAAGGGTGACAACACACACCTAGAGGCCCTGCTCTCTCAAACTCATTTTCAGGGGAGGCATATAGGCTACTCTCCCTCTGCTCCTACTCATCCTTCTCAAATGTCTTTCAAATATTTTATTCTTGATGGTTGATGTATATCACAGGTTGGAACTTAAACCTTAGGAAGCAGAAAAATCTGTCCTAAAAATGGTAACTTCTCTCACTATCTCCCATCCGGCTGTCTGTCTCTCTCTCCTGCCTCGTCTTCGCTCTTATCCTCTATATGCAACCAATTGTCAAGTCATTCTGCCCCTCCAAAAGCCACCATCTTTTACAACTCACCTATTGCCCTTCACGTCAGCTGAGCGATGTGTGCCTGCAGTACCAATCATGGCTTAAAAGGCATCTGCATTCCAATCCATCTTGTCATGGTAAGCTCCTTAAATAACCTCCATCCATACAACTACTCAAAGGCTCTCCATTAACCGTAGCATTTCCCAAAATATGTTTTATAGAATATCAGTTTCACAAGATTTTAACCTGTTTCAATTTTAAAACAGGGGGAAGTGGGGTAGATTCTTTTTATAAGTGATTAACAGAAAATGTGGTTTCCTTTTTTTTTTTTTCTTTTTGTTTTTTCTTTTTTTTTTTTTTTTGAGACAGGGTTTCACTGTGTAACAGCCCTAGCTGTCCTGGAATTAGCTCTGTAGACCAGGCTGGCCTCCAACTCACAGAGATCCACCTGCCTCTGCCTCCCGAGTGCTGAGATTAAAGGCGTGCACCAAGACTGCCTGACTGAAAAAGCAGTTTCTTCTCAGCAAAAATGTTCAGAGCTATTAGTAAGCTAACTGTACACTGTATGTATCCACAGTGGGAATTACACAGTTCACAAAGGTATTTCACTGCAGAGCCCTTATACCCCAGGATACCTCGTAAGCTGCTGCAGAACACTAGGACAGTTTTTAGAAAGCCCAAACTTTGAGTTTGCTCCTTATGGCTCTCTATAGGCTAATCCTACTTTTATTCTTTCCTCTAATTCCGTGACCTTACATGAATGTTCACCCTTAACTCTAAGGCACAGTACTCATGCAATTATGCACACTATCATTCATAACTCTGTCCCCATTCCTCTCTCTAAATCTGTCGACCCATGATATAGCCAAATGCAAGTTCTGCTTCTTCCCAAGGGTGCATCTTGCATTAACACCACCCTGTCCAACCATACACACTTGCACTTCATCTAATTCTTCATGCAGCATTCAGTCTACTTTGACACAAGCTGTTGAGAGAATTTCCTTTGGATTTAATTTAGAAAGCAGGATTCCCAAAGGAAGAGGCATAACTTTTGAACCAGCCCCATCGTTACTGACAGCTTTGCAATCAACATGGCCTTGAAAATATTTGTTTCCCCTTCCAGATCCAGCCTGCCCCACCCCCAAAGGGAACATGGATGGATTGCATTGACAGGCAGTCTTACACTCTGGGGTCTAGCGGAATTCAACAGGGAATACCAACAGGAAACTGAAGGGAAGGAGGGAATACATAAGGGGATTGATTCTGTTGGTCCTCTCCTGTATCTTCTTATATGGTTAAATGGACTGTCTATCACCCTTGGCCCAAGGCCACACTCTGGCCAGGTCCCAGAAACCAGTTCCCCACCAATTAAGAGCATAATCTCTGTCAACCGGACCTTAGTCACAGTCACCTTCCTTTTTCTACTTGTGAGCCATTTTAGAATGAGAAATTTTTACACTAATTTGGTTTTATAGGTATTTAAGTGTATACAAATAAAACATTTACTGGTAATAAATCATGAAAAAAATTTTGTTTTGAGACAATTCCTTGGTATATTTATAATCTCACCATTTATGAAAGATGAAAGGAAATGTGCATACTAACGAGATAGATGGGCTTCTATGCTTTTATGTGATAAATTAAATTTTGGATGAAAAATTGATACTGTCAGATGTTCAGCATATTCAGTGTTTTTTCAGGGTTGACTGATATTTTGATTTATAATCATCAATGCTGAGAAGTCTGCCTCACCTAAACACATAGCACACAATGGCACTTCAGAAACTGTTGGAAATTCTGTCCTAATCTCAAGCCAAAATTTGTTTACTGATTTTTTTTAAATGAAACTCAAGTTAGCAACTCAAAGAGCAACTTTTAAAATCAAACATTTTAACACAATATAAGCCAAAGTTATACTAGTTTTATACTTAAATGTTAAGGAATAACAGTAGGAAAATATTAAAAATTTTATTTTCCACAATTAATCCATTATGTTTCTATAAAAGGGGACAAGTTTTTATGTACAGTAAGACAATGCATTACATAACACACAGGAGTGTCATTTGAGTGAGGTAGATCAGGCAGCACTCCTCGTTCCTATGCATGGAATGCACGTGTGCTCAGAACCAAGGCTACAGTGAAGGCGTGGCTGCAACGCTGCTGAATGCTGTCAGCAGCACCTCAGATCTACCACGCACTCCCTCTGAATTTATCTTGCTTGTCATGTATTCAGAACACTTCACTACTGCCATATTTTGTTATGAATCCCAAATTCGGTTACCCCATATGAGGTCCAAGTACGTAAGAGGCTGTCCTCTAGAGTCCTGCTGCTAACGTAACTTCCGCAAAGGAAGGCAGGAGCCCAGATGCACTGGCGTTGGCACAGGAAGCAAAGAAAGGCTTATGGCAAGTGAAACATTTCAACATGACGACTCTAAAACAAAAGGGCTGGCTGAGACCAGGGCAGGACTCGGACTATTCTCTCAGTCTGAAAAAGAACATACTCTGACCTGGATGCAACCAACAGGCTTCAGAGCAAACGGCTTTTCCTCCTGTCTGACCTCTGGTCAACAGTGCACATCCCACACCAGGGTGAAGACACTCGCAGCACACAATGTTATTTCCAGAGAAACTCAGAACACAGGCCTAGAACAGGCATGTGGTTTCAGAGTCAGAAAGAAGATTCATAAGAGTTGGCAGCAATGTGACAGATATAACTACATCCTGATCATAGTAAGGTGCCACTTAAGACAAATGTCTCCTTTAAATCCAAAGTGTAGTAGGGCCCTTAAAGGAATGCATTGATGTCTCAGGCAAAGCTTTGAAATGTAGTGAACTGTTGCTTATCTTTGTTGACAAAGAAACCAGAAGGACCAGCAGTCTAAAGTCTTAAACATTTATTTCACTTCATTTTGAAAGCCTTTCCTCTGAGCTGTTTCAGTTTCACAGACCAATAGAGAGCGGGATGCAGAAATCTCCTCTATTTCAACTCAGCCCTCTACATGCGCAGCCCTTCCATTACTAACACACCCTCACCAGGAAATAGCTGACTTCCAAAGCAAGTATTTACCTAACTGTTTCCTTCCATGTGACAGGCTTTATATCATTTAGTTGTTGGGGGCCAGTGTGGGTAATATTTATAGTAAGATTGCTGGAAATTGTCTGTACAGTTCTATACAGACACAATAGTTCCGTGCAGCATGCACACAGCATGCTTAGAATACCTACCTACACATGGAGCATGGGAGAGACAAGATGACAGATGTGTTTAAAAAAGAGAAAGTCTAGTACTGGTGAGGCTGTGAAGAGGAGCACTCTCAAGTCTAATGCTGGGGAGAATGTGAACTGTCAAGGCCCTTTCCCAAAGTATGCTAGTGATATTTACTATTAACGATTGTACGTATCTTCCGCCACAGCAATATCACATCTGGGAACTGATCTTAAAAAGTAAAATCATCTGTAGGAAAAGGTATTTCATTGGATGTTTATGAAGCATTTTTAGTAGTAACAAAACCCTTTAAATGACTCAATGACCATCAATGCATTAATCAAAGGGAAAAATTATAGTACATCACACCATGAAAATCTATGCACAGGGCTCAAGAGGCACCACACCTCTTTGAGGATCTGCTGGCAGTAACTGGCTGCTGAGGCAGGGGAAGGGGGGTGTCATTTTCTTCAGTGGTTAGCCACTGAGAAGTTGCTGATGCTCCTGTAAATAACCCCACCCATGCTCATGCAAGCAACTCTGATGGTTATGAACTCAAGAAGACTTGAAAGAGAAGGGAGACTTGGTAGGAAGAATGGTTTTAGCTGGAGAGGAAGCAGATGAAAGATGGGAAGGATTGGGGAGAATACTAAAACTCATTACATGCATGCATGAAATTGTCAAAGAATGAAAACAGAAAAAATATACAGCTTTAAAAGGATAATTTAGTTGTGTGTCTTCCTGGTTTGCTGCAGAGTAACAGACACAAATGAGAGGGAAGGTAACTAGAATAACTGTGGTTGTGTATAAAGTAAATACTTCTCCAAATCTCACTGATGTGTATTTGTGTATCAGTATACAAATCACATGAGCACGGGAGTCATCGGAGCCGCAGAAGCATTGCTGGGACTACAGATATGGAGCTGACAAGAGGTGAGGCTCAGAGGAGAGGAATCACACCCAGATAGCAGGATCAGAGAGGCAGTGTCTGTGCTACGAAGCAAAGACGGGACTGTGAGGATCCTTTAGTGCTGTCTTAACCACTTCACTCTTTCTTTTCAAATGTCTTATTTGGAAAAGGAATTCTTTTGGAACGTCCCCTCTAGTTACCACACTCACGCTCTTCTTATAGTTTCTCCTATTCCTACTTGACACAGTACTGTCCATTCACTTATTTGCTTGCCTTTTTCACTAAAATGCAAAGTCCACGAATGAAATTCTGTGCTGTTATTGATGTATCGGTATCTAAAATAGTCTCTGCTACACAGAAACCGGTCAGTAAATGCTTGTTATATAAATAATGAATGAGTTACAATTCATAGATAGAGACCACAAGCCAAAACAGTAAATAACATTTCTAAA
>CABHPH010107353.1:17064-32200 GCA_902168325.1 Peromyscus nudipes | reverse complement strand
GTGTGTGTGTGTGTGTGTGAGAGAGAGAGAGAGAGAGAGAGAGAGAGAGAGAGTGAGAGAGCGCACTGGCTGCTTTCCAGAGGATCCAGGTTAGGTTCCTAACACCCACCTGGCAACTTGCAACCATATGTAACTCAAGTTCCAGGGAATCATACTCCTTCTTCTGGCCTCCACAGAGACATCCATGAAAACAAAACATGCATACATATAAAGTCTCAATCGATAAACCTCAAAAAGAGATAAAAATACATTTAGCTCGAAGATTTGGCCACCAGCACATCATGAAGAAGACAACAGGCGGTGATACTGAGAAAGGAGCCAATCACAGCCTCCCAGCAGAATACACAGTTCATACCATCTGACCCAGAAGAGCTTTATTCGACACCTACAGCAAATTCTGAGCTGGGGCGGGGTGGGGTGGGGTGGGGAGGCCTAATGTGTACTTCAAAGTACAGATATCAGAAATACTGTTCTTTTCAAATTAGAATAGTTGAAACACTCAAATATAACCACACAACAGAACAATTGGAATCATTTTCTATGTTCTGATATTCATAATCTAGTATGCCGATAAACTCCAATAATGACATATATATTTTCTTGGTAAACTTATAGATTGAGGCCACATTGTTAATTAAACATAATTCTTTTCTCAGTAATGACACTATTTTTTACTTACAGTTGTATAAATTCTAATTTTCCAGAAAAGCTATGTGAAGGTATGCTGTACCATTAAGGCTGTCCACAGAAAGAACCCTGAAGGAACAATGAACACACCCCAGATTCTACAGTTCTCCTACAGCCCACAGTATTTTTCAACTGAGTATAACATGAATTCGCTACAAAAGAAGCATTAAACACAAAAAATGAGGTTTGTCTATTTTGCTTTTAAAAAGCACTTTAAAATGAGAATAAGCTTTTCAGTATAATTGACTTACCCATGTTTGCATTTGATATCTAAGTATGTATTTATTCATCTGTAGAAAACTTAGCACATACTTAAAATCAGGTAGTTTATCTTTACTCCATAAATAAGAAAAATCAAGCAGTTCTTAAAGATACAGGACTGTACAGGGTTTTCCTGAACCCTTTCAAAATGAAGGTGAACATTACAGAAACAAAAGACAAGCTTGTTTTCTATGGGATTGAAATAATGATTCCATGTTCTTACAGTAACCTACAATTCACCCGAGAATACCAATCAATTATTCCAAAACACTTAGGTTCTTCTGAGTGACTACCCAAATCTTTGAAGATTCCTCCTATAAAGACAACCCTCCCTACATAAAGAGTTCTGCAGCTTTAAGAACTGCCTCACTTTTATGTTTAAATAGTAAAGACTGACTTTTAAGTATATAGTAGGTTTTCTATAGATGAACAAATACGTATTTAGATATCAAGCGTAGACATATTTAGTTAAAATCAATTAAACTGCAGAGTCTTTCCCTCCTGGCTGTCTATATTTTTCTTTAATCCCGGTCAGTGTAAACCCTTATTACCAGTCATTTGCGGCTGTAACACTGAGGAAAAATGCTGGCCTCACGATTTTTGTCATTTCTCCCCCTTCTTTCCCTGCAGGCTTCTACTGTTGATGGCCTTTATGGAAATATAAATTCAATCAGCAGCTGCAAATTTCATGAGACGTCCATCTTCATGCTGAATTTCTAACTGAGTGTCAAAACAATCTGTGGATCTCTCCCTGATGAAACACACATTGAATTGTAAATTTCTGCAATTTCCTCACGTTTGACTTTCAGCTGCCAGCCTGGAAGCAGCCTACCAGGCTGCAGCAAGTAATTCGCCACTCTTACTTCCTCATTCCATTTCAAGAGTTAAAATGTAGAGGGAGCATGGAGCCCCCCTTCCCCAGCACTGGACAATTACTTTTTCTGCACTAACAAGAAAACAAGGCAAAACCCTCCTAGATACACTTGATATGTTTTCTAAAGAAACTGTTGCCTAGGAGACATGCATGTTCGGTATGGTCATCTGCACTCATTTACACTAGTTGGTAAGTGAATAATGAGCAAGGCTTTGATAAAATTAGTATGATATCAACTGAGTCCATAACTGAAAAGCAGTTGCAAAGTAATGACTAGGAACTACAAGTTTAATGAGATACATTGTTGTTAAATATTTCCAAGAGAAAAATAGTAAAGCAAAAAATTAATACAGCCAGACTGGGCATTCTTCTTAATCTATAATTACAACTGGGTTAGTTTTTTACCAAAGACTCATTTTCTGTGAATAGTGAACAGAACTGCTCTTAAATAACACGCAATTATAGAACCTATGTTGCTTATAACTAAATAAGCAACAATGTTGCCAGCTTTGATAAGCTATCTTAAGAAACGCTATGTTTCAAGACATCCACTTCTATTAACAGTTTTCATTGTTACAAAATAAGTCACAGGCATATTTAAAAATTCACCAAGCCATTGTAGTAAGCAAGTCTTATGGTCCCTAGAATAATAAATGAAGTGACGGTTCTTAGTCATTTATTTAGCAAACACTTATTGAGCAACCCCTGTGTGCCAGGTAACGCTTACTAGACTTGAAGATACAGAGAGATGAGGGACCCTGTGGAAGAACAACAGAAACAATCGGTTACAACATGGTGCTGTAAGTATTATGAACTAACTTAGGAGAGCACTGGAAAGGGACAACGGCAATGAGCAGTGATGACACTTTCAGAAAGACAGGAGTCATCAGGAAGGCAGCAGAAGGGAGAGGCGCTAGCTCCAGGCAGAGGAGGATGCAGTTCAACACACGGAGCAGGAGATCGCACTGACGAAGGAAAACTGTTAGTATCCAAAGACGGCAAACGGCTGATGTGTGATGGGCTAGACTAGGTAGGCCGGCATATTAAAATATTTACTGAAACATTTACTTTTTAAATAATAAAATATTTATTGAATCATCTTGAATGCAAGGCAGTGGGAGGGATTTTAAGCATGAATATAAAAATATACATTTCTCAAAATCATACTTTAAAAAAAAGCTATAGTATAATGGTAAAGAACATAGATTCCTGAACCCCAGACTTGATTCAAATCCAGTTCCTCCAGGACGACCACATGATTGGGCAAGTTTCTTTCTCAATTAGCATGTGAGTAAGACAAGTAACACCATGATATATTCCAGGTTTAATAGTAAAAGAACTATCTATATGCCTTATAACTACAGTTACAGGGCTAACTCTCCAGCATAAATGTGTATTTACATTTATAAAACATTTACTGGATGTTTACTGCATACCGCATAAATACCTCCCAAAAGTTCACAAACAGAAAACCACAAGAGAAGTTTAAATAATCACAAAATAGATTTTGGAAAGATATTAATATACAGAATCAATCAATGTTCTTAAAATGCAGGGGGACCATATAAGTCAATGAAGTCTCATCAGTATTTTTAAAATACATAAAACTTTTACAACAAAAATTGTCCATGCTGCTGTGTGCGGGGTTGGAATGGTGCTCTATAGAATACCTTAAAATAGCACGCTGTCATAAAATTGGGCTTGGATTGGGACTGTGACAGCCACTGAGTTTCAAACCCAACTGTAGGCCCTAAGGGCGTAGAACGGCAGTTGTCTCTTGCCAGAGAGAAAATTTACCGTTAGCTGATGGGGGCTGGGCGGGGTGGAGGATGCATAACGTTCATGGTATCAAAGAGCTGTGCCACTCAGAAAATCAGAAAGATCCTTGGTGCTTAATCGGGGCAGAGCAGGCAGTCATTTCAGTGTGGAAGGATGGGGGGCCACCAGCAACAAATTTAAAGTTTAGAGAAATACCACAGGTGTTTCAAATTTACTCAATTGGACAGTGTGTGTGATAAACTTGAAAGTAACAAAGTCTTGCTAGACCTTTGAAATATTTTAGGATCCAAACGACATGAAAGTAAATAGTGCTACAGAGATACCTACCACATTAGATTTCTACAGAAATAATCCCAATGAAAGATGACTATTTAAGAGAGAGAGAGAGAGAGAGAGAGAGATCACAGCTTGACAAGACTACCATGAAGGGAAAACTTTAGTGGATGTAATTAGACAATGATGGTACTATGATGCTACTGCTTTTGACTTATGATGGTTGGCTACAATCTCTTGACTTTATGATGGTATGAAAGGGTATCTATATCATCATTCTATTTTTTATGTCACAAGGTGTATATAATCATAATTCTGTATATAACAAAGTACATAAAATAATCACCATTTTATTTAAAATCAGGCTCTGTGTTCAATTTGCCCAACTGTAGGGTATACATACATGTTCGAAATACAGTTACAATAGACTAGATAAACAATGATGTCCAGTCAGTTAGGTAAATTAAATGTACTATTAACTTAAGCTACTTTCAGTTTTCAATGGGTTTAGGAGGATACAATCACAGAGCAAAATAAGGTGCATCTGAAATTTGCAAGTAATTAAAAATGAGAATGTTTAGAGTGAATTTTAAAAGGTATGAGAAAAACCACAAGGAAAATTAAGTAAAATATTTTTGAAAGACCCAAAGAGAGGCACAGTAAATAATCACCAAAGGAAAAGCAAGTCTGATAAAGTAGGAACACAGAAGGAGCAGGCTGAGGTGGCTGGTTAAGGGTGTCAGTATGAGGGCTGCTACACAAATGTGAAGATCTGAGTTTGAATCCCAAGCACCCATATAAAGAGCCAGACAGGATGCACATGCCTGTAACCTTGGCACTGGAAGACAGCTGCTGGCCATGCACCTAACCTAAACAGCCAGCTTCCAATTTAGTGAGAGACTCTGTCTCAAGACCATCAGGCAGAGGGGGTGGCAGAGGACATCTTCTAGTCTCCTCATGCACACAGAGGCATGTGCATCAGGTGCACCACACACATGCACCACATGTGAGACAGGCCACACAGGATAAATTATGAGGAAATATGCTAGTGAACATACTGGAAAATTAAGCAAATGATATTAGCAATAACAGTAAAATCTGGAAGGTATAAATTATTATTTACAGGAAAATACATAGCCCTAAGTCTTTTTATCAGAAAACAAACAGGATGAAGATGGCTGAGACTTTGAAAGAAAGCAGAAAAATTGGTGAAACAAAGAAAGTAGAACATATAAAATAGAAGTAGAATTAATATTTAATGAAACAGAAAGTAAATATCAAAATAAAAATCTGGTTCTTTGAAACAGGCAAATTTGTTATTAAGTTTTAAGAAAAATATACAAGTAAACAATGTTAGGAATTTACAAATATATGAAAAAGCAGAAGAGAGCACTATATTTTTATTCATGTAGACTTCAAATTTTAAAATAATTACTAAAACTTACTTTTTTAAAAAATGTGAGTGTTTTGTCTAAATGTACCACATGCATGCAATGCCCGCCAAGGCCAGAAGGGGGCATCAGTTCCCCTGGAACTGGAATTAAGAGACAAGGTGTGAGCCATTACAAGGGTGTTCAGAACTGGACCTAAGTCTTTGGCAAGAGCAGTAAGTTGTAGTAGATTATTTTAAGGTGTGTTACTTTTGTTTATGTTGCATTTGTTTAACTCTGTGAAGCTGTGTTACTGTGCCTGTCTAAAACACCTAATGGTCTAATAAAGAACTGGCCAATAGCAAGGCAGGAGAAAGGATGGGAGGGGCTGGCAGGAATACAGAATATATAGAAGGAGAAATCTGGGAGAAAGGGAGATCTAGGAACGAGAGAGGAGAAGAATTCCAGGGGCCAGCCACCCAGCTACACAGGAAGCCATACAGAAAGAGTAAGAAACAGAAGTAAGAGAATGGGAAAAGCCCAGAGGCAAAAAAATAGATGGGATAAGTTAAGGAAAGCTGGTGAGAAATAAGCCAAGCTAAGGCCAAGCATTCATAAGTAAGAATAAGCCTCTATGTGTGTTTTATTTGGGAGCTGGGTGGCGGGCCCCCCAAAAGAGACAAAAACAAACAACAACAGTAAGTGCCTGTAATTGCTGTGCCATTACATATGTGAATTATTATCAATTTAACTGTTATTATTATTAGCCCCTGAAATGTGAATATTTAAAAATGTTCAAATAATTGGGAAGAGCAAATAGAATTTGCAACTATTTAAGAAACTGAACTGTCATAATGAAAAAAAATCTTCCTATAAACTATAGATTCTAGTACAAAATTTCTGTGGAGATCTCTTATTTAGATCACGAATGTATATAGAAAGGATTCCTAAGCCTAGTTCTTATTTAACATGCTTATCTTGCCCTAAAATGCACTATCAATTCATTGGTAGGGATATGTACTATCCGAAATAATCTTATTAGGACATTAATCAGCTTCTACAGAACCTACCTACTGCAGGCTGTCTCACATTTACCACTAGAGACAGGAATATTTAAAAAGGCTGAAAGGAGAGAAAGTAATAAACTTAGGAGGCAAATGTTGAGTTCCTAAATGGATAGAGAAGGGAAAGTGAGTCAGAGTGGACTGAGCTTCACACATGTATCGATAGTGTATCTAGAGGCACAGGTTACACATGCAGAGGCAATAGCAACCCTTTAGAAACACATTTTTTTTTCTTTTTCAATACAGGGTTTCTCTGTGTAGCCCTGGCTATCCTAGAACTCGCTCTGTAGCCCAGGCTGGCCTAGAACTCACAGAGATCCGCCTGCCCGCCTCCTGAGCGCTGGGATTAAAGGCGTGCGCTATTACCACCACCCAGCAGGAAAGAAATGTACGTTTTAAAGCCAGTGCCACTCTTCATCTCTCCAACATAACACTGGTCTCTAAACTAAACTTTCTAACTGTAATAGCGATTCAGAAACCAGGCTCATACCTAAATACAAGCTCCAACCATACCAGGTAACTAGCTTCCTCAATTAGCCCTACAAAACAAAGGGCTCTGGACCTGGGATCTTCAGATTTAGGGAGACAACTGTTCGGAGACTCCCATCATCAGAACAGGGAGCAGCAGAGTCACCACTCAGCACTTACTTCCATCTTCAGAAACACACCACATGAGGCAGAATACAGGAGTGAAGCAGAATGCAACACCAGCCAGGAGAGAACACCTTCTGATTTCTCCTGACAATAAGCCCTTACTTTCCCCACAACATAGGTATTTGCTCCCAGCTTTCGTGACACTTGGCTGCCACCTACCAGCACTGCCATTATTACAATGTCAAAATGCACACAACCAGAGCCATCCCCCAGAAGGGGTCTCTGGGGTCAGCCCTGTTTCCCAGAGTATGCAGTTCTTAGACAACTGCAGCTTTTGCTTTTCCAACCTCTATCTAGAGGGAATATTACTCCCCACTTTTAATGCCCTTTTATACTTTTATATAAAAAGAAGCTTTAATATTCCAAAAGTTGAATCATCTTTCCTTTGTAGGAATATTTTTAAAAAAACAGTTAATCAGACATACAATAAAGATATCCATGATTGTTGCTATGCTTTAACCCTTCCCCTTCAGATTTTAAACTATAACTAGCATTAAGAAATTTATAGTAATATAACATTATTTGCTCACTAAATATGGAGAAACTTCTGAGCACTGGAAAAGGCAGAGAAATATTTAGACACGTTTCCATGACTCTCCTCGTAAATATGGAAACAAAAAAAATGGATTTATATTTAGTAACAGCTAAAAATAATTAAAAACAGCAAGTCAGATAAATATATATTATACCATCCACTCAGACAACATGTTTTAATTCTACCAGCAGATATGACATACTTTCACAAAATTAGTGGGAGTTGGGACTTACGTACATCTGCTTCAAAAGAAAGCCAACACCTCCCAAGTCAGCCACCCCGTGATGATGAATCTTTTGCTTCAATTTGGGTCTCAAGAGGTAATGAACAAGAAGCAGGATCTGCTTTCCACTTACTGCTTATGACATGAATAAAAATAAAGCAAATGCAAAAGATGCTCTTTTCACCCAGTAGATGGCATTACTCCAAAATCCTAAACATTACTTAAAAGTCCCTAAGACTGAGGTCTGTGGCAGAGGTCTCTGATATGGGTACTTAGCAACAAGAAGTTTCCCCGCACTGGAAACATATAGAGCAACACTCCAGCTCTGCATGCCGATTTTACCCCACTCACTCTTTTTTACTTCTTCCTAACAATACAAAAGGAAATGATAAACGCAGGAGCAAACGAGACCAAAAAGTATTCTGCCTGGCTCCCCAGTGATACACAGCGTCAGTTTAATGCAGCTTCCTTCCAGAAGACATTTGATATCATGGGATGCAGAGATAAAAACATGCTGTATTCAACAGCTCTAAACATCCAGGCAGCTGTCCAATAGAAAAGAATAATTAGCTAGAAATAAATCCACTGGCTTTAATAGAATTCAAGTACAGAAGGCACAGAGCTTTAAATCAATGTATCAACAAAGGAAAATCTTAAATACCTTATTTTAAGAGTTGAAAGAAATTATTATAAAGGGAAAATTTTCCTTTTATGTACTGTTGAACAAAAGACATTAAACAAAATTAAAATCCAAAGGAAACTATGGTGCATACATAAATTAAGTGCCTGGGAAAAAAAATCTAATTAAGCTTGAAGGTTTCAAATGAACAAAACTGCACTAACATGTTTTTATGTATCAGCTATTTCCTGGGGTGATTAAAAAAATTAAAACACACTCTGCAAATTTCAATTGTTTTATCAACTTTTGTGTTTAGATGTCTACAACATCAACAAACAGTTTGCATTTGCTTGTATAACTTAATAATTCCCCAGTTTGAAGATCTTTATCTGTCAAATTGACCAAACGATTGGAGCGGTCTCCAGCGAAGTGGCCGACATGCTAGCTACAAAACTGTCAGAGGATTCAGGCAGAGTCAACTGAGGAAAGAGAATTATTGGCACAACTCCCCAAATACTTAAATGGTAATGATAATGTGAATATCTGAGATTATAGGTGACATTCTTATACAAGAAAGAGGTGTGAGTTAGTGAACAATTTTTTCAGTCAGTATTCCTCCCTTTGTAAAATGTTTTGTATTTTTTTCTGAAAGCTAAAATATTCATTCTATTTTTAAAAGAATTACAGTTCTATTAAGTAAAAGTTATAAATTAAAACTGTCTATATGTAATTAAAGTGGTTTCTCCTAGCAGAGTAACAGATTCAAATTCACTTTTTTAACATATTAAGATTATTAATGCATGTTATTGTTATTATTATCATTATTGCTATTGTTATCAGTGTCTGCATTCTTGTCTTGGTACTAAATAGAATTCTGGAAATCATAAACAGCCTTAATTATAGCCTAAAAGAAAATCATAAGCCTTAGAGTGAAAGAAAGAAAAAAGATCTGAATAAATTTTAACTGTGACTTTGCACATGCATATTAATTTAGTTTCAGCTAGTTTACTGAGAATTAGAGTAAGCCAATGATTTAGATAATAGCCATATGTACATTATCTCTCTGCTGGGAAGGACAGCAAAATTCATTGAATCTTTAGACATGCAGAGCATGTGGAGTTTGAGAGTTTTGCAGAATATCACGATGCATACATTGAGTAGGCAGTTGGACATGATGGTAGGAAACTCAAGTGAGAGGGCTGGGTGTAAGACAAGGTTTGGAAATCATCAGCATGTATAGCAACTGAAGCTATAGGAGTGGGTGCATTTAAGAAAGAATTCTGGGGGGAACAGAAGGATGCAAGAGCTGCCAGATAAGTAGGAATACTTTTAGAAACCTGAAGGAACAGTCAGAATGATAAAATGACACCAAGAAAGGAGTACCGTGGCTAAAGTTTTAAAGAAGTTAGTCACATGACAAAATGAAAAGAATACACCCGGTAATCTTACCCAAGCAGCTTGAGCTGCTAATGAAGATGGGCACAAAATTGCAGGGGTAGGTAAGAAAGCTGAGATCAGAGACACGGGTCTATCCTCTATTAGAGAAAGAAAACCATGCTGAGCACCTCTTCAATGTGCAGGCATTGAGCTAGGACACACTGAGATCCTACACATTGTGGAGAAATACTGGTAAACAGAATGGTCCTCACAGCACTTACAATCTGCTAGGGAAGGCCAAATAGAGCAGTGCTGATTTCTAAGTGCATACAACAGAAACTTTGGTTTAGTTTTTTAAAGGAAATGTTGGATAGCTCATACCATTGTGCAAGGCTTGCGGAAAACAGGCTTCAACACTATGTAATGAGAAAAGAACTATTAAAAATGCCAAGCACTAGTCTCATAAAATATTATTTGGCCAGTAAGATGACTCAGTGGGTAGAGGCACTTGCCAACAAGCCTGGCATTCTGAGTTCAACCCCCAGTACCTGCATGGCTTATGGAGAGAACAAAACTCCTCCTGCAAATTGCCCTCTGACCTCCACATGCACACCATAGCATCTGTGTGCCCCCTCCCAATAAGTTAACATAGTAACAACAACCACCAAAAGCTATGGCTGCTGTCAGTCAGCATTAGACGTGACAGTTCACTTCCACTTAACGTGCTGGTACAACACAGTGAATAATGCCTCCATCCTGAGGGTTCTGCTGCCCTCCCTGCAGGTACTGCCCGACTGTACCCACTGCCAGGAAGGTTTTCTGCTTCTGTATACATTTTATCACTAACTCATGAATTCATAAGTGGGGCAGACATTTCTGTTTCTGTATACATTTTATCACTAACTCATGAATTCATAAGTGGGGCAGACATTTCTTATTGGCAGATTCTAGATCATATGTTCACATTTTGGCTACAAGGCAAGCTGGGTGTGTGTGAATATAGATCTTTTACTAAAGGAAGGCCGGCTCTACTCTTCGGTAAGACAGAAGGTACAGGAATACAAACAGGAAAAGGCTCACACAAAGGACTGCTATGCTACGAAGAAAGTATCTATAACAAAGTAAGGAATTCTCATTAATGGTAGCAAGGCAGCTTATTTTCCTCTCTCATAAAAAATGGTGGAAGATAAGAGTCTGGGGTTTAAATGATAGCATATCGGCTATCTAAAGGGCTTCTCGTCCCTTCTCTGTGGATGCTCTGTGCTCTTAAAGTGCCCTCTCAGCCTGCGGTGAGTAAAAGGGCAGCTGAAGCATTCACACTGCTCTAGCCCAAGAGAAAGAGGGGGCAAAAGAGTGTGGCTTTCCCATTAGAAACACGGACTGGTCGTTCAGCATGTGGCACAATGCCAGCGAGAGCTGAGAGTTCTCAACAGGAAGAAAAGATGCTGCAGAACGGGAAGTAAGCTGTAGCACCCAGCACAGCAGCACCGGGGAAAGCAAGCGCCACAGCAATAGGCCACAGGATAGCAATGAAGAGAGCTGCTGGGAGCCCAAGCAATCCTGAGACTGCAAAGTGCAGAGCTGATCTGGAAAGGAAGGCAGGGCTCCAGGAAAAAGAGGTATTTAAATGACCAGCAAAGGTGGGTAGCAAGACAGAGGGTTAAAAGTCAGAGAGAGAAGCGGGAGAGGAAGGTGGTAAGAAGTAAGGGACTGCAGAGGGCAAAGGCCTGGCATGATACCTAAAAAAAGGAGTTGAAGAATCCTGTGAGCTAGAGGCTAGAAAACCAAGTGACGTGTGAGACTATTCACAAGGATGGTGGGAACCCGATTCTGTGGAATGCCTCTTCAATGCAGCAGCCTGGACATAATGCATAAGGATAGTATGAAGTTACTGAATTAAAGCAACAGTCATATGACCACACCTGAGATATAGAAATCACACTCAGACCAGCATGGAGGGCCTGGATTAGAGAAAGACGGGTAGGAAACCAAGCAGAAGGCAGCTGTAGTCCAGGAGGAAAGCATTAAAGCATAGTCTAGGAGAGAGAGCCTGAGGAGAGGGACAGGCCCAGGACTCAAAGCTACTTAGAAAGGATAACTGATCCTCCTTTGTATCTGAAGGGATGTTGACAGTGACTCAGAAAAATAATGTCAAGTCTGATTCTCAAGTTTCTGTCTTAGATGTCTAGTTGGGGATGGCTACTGTTCACTAAGACTATTTGACTATTCAACAACATTTTTGCTTTTTTTTTTTTTTTTGAAGGTAAGATTTTAACTTTTAACATGGTGAGCCTGAAATACCTGTCAGCTATTGTTCTTCTAGTGGTTGGAATCAGAAAAACAGAGGAAGGGCCTAATATATTGAGGGTGGTGAGCAGTGAAGCCATGATGAACTAACTCTGTGGCTCAGAGAAAGGAATAGTATGACCACGGAGTGGCTGAGAAGAGCCTCCATTAGTCCAGTCTCTTAAGAGGGGACACAGGACGTATTTCTCACTTCTCGAGATTCTGTTTTGTGGTTCTGGGGTGGAACCTATAAAACCTAACACTCAAAAGCATTCTACCCTACACTGCACCCACAGCGGCTGCCCTAAATCTGTGCGGACCAATGACCTGATCCATTAATCTCCATGGAAGGTGGGGGTGGAGCTTCATGGTCAAACCACTTTTAAAGTGGTTTCATTTTATATTTGGCCCTCTATACCTCTTTCCCTCCTGAGAGTCATAGTACATAATAATGAAGTAAAAGCTCTAACGAGTTATGTATTTAGTTATTAAAACATATTTAACTCTGTTGCAAAAAAGCTGTTACCCAAACTTACTTGGCTTCAAAATACTTTCAGCTTCTAACACCTAAACGTATGAAAAACAGGTGGAGCCAGAGAAGCAGTTGTGGGGCACTTGGCTAGCTAAAGTAGAGCCATTCCTGGGCCGTCTAAGCTACAAGGCAAAAAGCCTGCCTGAAAGACAAATAAATGAATAAATAATGAAAAGAAACCTGAAAACATCAGTATGCTCTGAACAAAACACGGAGTGACTATAAGGCAGGACGACAAGCGGCACAGGCTGGCAGCAAAGGCCAGGGCAAGGTTCTATAGCAGCCCTAGAAGCAAGGGTATACAAAACACGAATGCGGGGACAGGAAGGACAATAGAAGACACAGTTAGGAAAAGAAAAAAGGAAAAACTGATGAGTGAGACAAGGAAGGCATTTCATAAAAAGCATTGGATCCTACATCAGTTCCCAAGGCCCTCGTTCATGTCATTGTCCTAGAGAGCTTAATATGCTCTTTCACAATGGATAAGGTAATAGTGGGAAAACCATGAGCCTTGGAAAGCAAGGGCCTCTGTTAGCTCCCAGCTCACTCACATCCTGGCTACCTGACCAGCCAGTGCATGCTCACACAGCTGATGAAATAACAATGCTGACAACCATCACTACTCCACACCCCGCTTTTTATATACTCATCCGCTCACCAGTCACAATGCTTCAAGAATGATGGAATTGAAGCTGAGCAAATTCAAACAATTTTGAAAACCTTGAGAGGATGATTTAAATAACAAGAGCAAAAATGTGTGAATGAATTGCTGTAAAATTCCATACAAATTTTAGGTATTACACAAAAGAATATGCATACAGTTATGACTTTGGTATCCATATGCACTTGTCAATCACTCTTTTTTAATATTTAAAAATTTGCAAAATATTTTAATGTTTTTTAAAAGTAATTATAAAATTTTATGTATATGGGTGTTTTGTCTGAATATATGTCTATGCATCTGGTGCCCAGAGTAGCCAGAAGAGGGAGTTGGATCCCCTGGAAGTGTAGTTACAGATGGTTGTGAGCTGCCATGTGGGTGCTGGGAATTGAAACTGGGTCCTATCTAAGAGTAGTCAATGCTCGTAACCACTAAGCTCTGTCTCCAGCCCCTATCAATCATTTTAAAGACTACTCTTAGTAATAATCAAGGCTTGAGAGATGCTATTATGAGTTTCTTAAGTACTAAATACTAACTTTTTTCAAAACCAGAGATTTAGCATTACTGAATTTTTAGATATTCTGGTAAGTCACACGATCACTGAGTTTAAACAAAGAGAAAAATCAAGTTTCATTTAAGATATTAACTAATAAGACAATAACACATTCATTACACACATTTATAAGAATGATAAGTTAGGTTTTAATATAACTTTTGGCTTAGTTGGGGTTTTTATTGCTGTGGAGAGACACCATGACCACAGCAACTCTTATAAAGGAAAAATATTTAATTGGGTGGCTTACATTTTCAATGGTTCAGTCCATTATCATCATAGTGAGACATGGTGATGTGCAGGCAGACATGGTGCTGGAGAAGGAGCTGAGAGTCTTGACTCACAGGCAACTGGAGTGGTGTGAGACACTGGGAGTGGCTTAAGCACATATGAGACCTCAAAGCCCGCCTCCACAGTGACACACTTCCTCCAACAAGGCCACACCCACTCCAACAAAGCCACATTCCCTTTGGGGGCCATTTTCTTTCAAACCACAACTTCTAACTTAAAAATAAGCATATATATATTTATATATATTCTATATATTCTATAGTCATACAGGATCTAGCTTGTCAGTATCTATTGAGGGAGCCTAGGGGCTAAACTAGACTATTTTGCATTCAGTGCTCTGGATAACCCATTATCTCAGAAAAGCTTTAACATTGTAGGGATGAGTCTTTGATCTAAAAAGCTCTTTATATGATCACACAGCCCTATATAGTCTCCTCAGGCAAAACATTATTCACCTAATAAGTGTCAGTTATCAGTCCAGGAACTGAGGATACAAAGATGAGTATGATTTTTAATCTTTCTTCAAGGCACACTGGGTCTAATGAAGGTACTGTCAACACCAAGGTTACCAGCAAACGTCAGTTTTGTTTCAAATTTTTAGTTAAGCAAAAATGTAATATGGCATAACTAACTTCCACTTTGGACATCAATTTTTATAAAACGAATAGGACAATAAGGCTATTTTTAAAAAAATCAAAAAGCCAAATAGGAAGTCAGATCATGTAACTATTCTACTTAAAATCTCTCAAGAGCTTCCAAACGTATTTTGAATAAAAATCAAATCTGTACCATAACCAGTGAGCCTTGCTTGGGCTGGTATCAGACAGTAGCTGATCTCACTTCATGTTACTCTCTTCTTTGTTCATTGGAGGATAGCTACAAGCCTTCCTCCTAGCACTATCTATCTTGTGGAACCCACACGTTCCTTCTCATCATTCAGCTAAATGCAGAACGCACTCATTCCTCTCCCTATCTATCTTGTAGAACCCACTCATTCCTCTATCTCGTAGAACCCACACATTCCTCTCCCTATCTTATGGAACCCACACGTTCCTCTCCCTATCTATCTTATAGAACCCACACACTCCTCTCCCTAT